>SZWC01007545.1:29802-66535 GCA_023375785.1 Penium margaritaceum
GGAGGTTCTTAACGTCGGAGTCCGGGGATCTGTGGCCCGTTGACTCGTCCGAGAGCATTCGCAGGGAGAATGCTCGCGGACCTATCATCGATGGAATGCGATGAACGACGACAGGTGGAAGACTGGAGGACAGAAGATTGGTGGGCACCGGACGCGCAACACTTAGCGTAATATCCCAGTAGATCAGCTTGTAGAGCAGACAGTAGTATTTAGATCAGTAGATCTCTGTCATTTCTTAATGGTTTGATCTCATTCTTGTTTCAGCCATTCGTCTGGCTCATCAACTTGAGTTCCAGCTAACTGAACCAAGCAATTCAGGCTTGTGTGTGTACTAACTGAGTACAGAATCCAGGTGTGTGACGCAGATCTAAATCAGGGACCTCACACATGTGTTTCGCACTACAGTGCCGTTTGTTCATCAGATTTCAAGAGGCTTGAAGACTGCATCAACGATTCAAGGGATTGGGATTCCAACAATTTTTTCTACATATCTTTCATTTTGCATATTATTCATTTGATGTATTTTTCATTTTTCATATTTGTCATTTTTAATATTGTACAATTTATATTTTCTTCATTTTACATATTTATAATTTTACATAGTTTTCACTTTTTAATTTTTTTTTTCATAAATGAGTTAAATGTACATATTTTACATTACATAAATATTTAAGTTTAAACATTTGTCATATTAATAAGTTGAAATTTTACATACTTTTCATTTTATAAATTTATCATTTCGCATATTTTTTATTGTACATATTTGTAATTTTACACATTTCTATTCTTAAAAATCTGACCTTTTACATATTTTGCATTTTTTTATTTGTCATTTTACATATTTGTATTGGGCTTTCTCCAGTTGTCTTGGCCTTGCTCCAATTTTCTTGACCTTGCTCCAGTTGTCTTGGCCTTGCTCCAGGTGTTTTCGGCTTGCTCTAAGTGTCTTGGGCTTGCTCCAGTTGTGTTAGTAAAATTACGTAGTTGAAATTTCATAAATTTTTAATTTTCGATACTTTTCATTTTGTTTATTTGTCCATTTACATATTTGTCATTTGATATCTTTTCATTTTACATATTTTTCATTCTATACATTTGTCAGGCTTTACGTCTGTCATTGACATTGTAATCTTTAATATGTGTCGTTTTAAATATGTCATTTTATATATTTATATTTTTCCATATTTTCCATTTAATATATTCGTAATTTCATATATTTGGCATTTTAAATATTAGTTATTTTACATATTTGTCATTTTAAATATCTGTCATTTTGCATATTTGCCATTTTACATTTTTTTCATTTTTAGGTATTTTTCAATGCATATATTCGTCATTTTACATATGTATCATTTTCACAATCTTCATTTACAATTTCTGTAATTTGACATATTTTTCATACTATACGTTTAATTTTACATACTTGTCATTTTAAATGTTTGTCATGTTAAATATTTGTCGATTTACACATTTGTCAGTTTACATATTTGTCTATTTAAATATTTTTCATTCTAAATATCTGTCATTTTGCATATTTTTCATTTGATATATTTGTCATTTTCATATTTGTCATTTTTAATATTTTTCACTTTATATTTGTCACTTTATATATTTTTAATTTTACATATTTGTAAATTTATATATATATTGTTTCCAAAATGAGTTAAATTTACATATTTTCATTAAATAAAATTTTAATTTTCATTATTTTTCATATACAATATTTGACATTATATATACTTGTCATTTTGAAAATTTATCATTTTGCATATTTTTCATCTTACATATTTGTCATTTTACATATTTGTAATTTTAAAAATCTGCCCTTTTACATGTTTTTCATTTGGTTTATTTGTCACTTTACATATTTCTATTGGGCTTCATCCAGTTTTCTTGGCCTTGCTCCAATTGTCTTGGCCTTGCTCCAGTTGTCTTGGCCTTGCTCCAGGTGTTTTCAGCTTGCTCCAAGTGTCTTGAGCTTGCTCCAGTTGTCTTGGCCTTGCTCCAGTTTTCTTGGCCTTGCTCCAATTGTCTTGGCCTTGCTCCAGTTGTCTTGGCCTTGCTCCAGGTGTTTTCAGCTTGCTCCAAGTGTCTTGAGCTTGCTCCAGTTGTCTTGGCCTTGCTCCAGATTTCTTGGGCTTACTCTAGTTGTCTTGGGCTGTTCCATTTGTCTTGGTCTGGCTCCAGATTGCTTGGACTTGTTCCAGTTGTCTAAGGCTTTCTCAAGTTATCTTGGGATTGCCTCAGTTGTCTTGGGATTGCTCCAGTTGTCTTGGGCTTGCTCCAGTTGTCTTGGGCTTGCTCCAAAATGTCCTGGCCTTTCTCCAGTTGTCATAAGCTTACTCCAGTTGTTTTAGTCTTTTCCCAGTTTTCTTGGGCTTGATCCAGTTGTCTTTGGCTTGCTCCAGTTGTCTTGGCCTTGCTCCAGTTATCTTGGATTTGCTCCAGCTGTTTAGGCCTTGCTCCAGTTGTCTTGGCCTTTCTCCAGTTGTCTTGGCCTTGCTCCGGTTGTCTTGGGCCAACTCGAGTTGTATTGGGTTTGCTCCCAGTGTCTTGGCCTTGCTCCATTTTTCTTGGCCCTGCTCCCGTTGTTTAACCTGCTCCAGTTGTCTTGGGCTTGCTCCATTTGTCTTGGGCTTGCTCCAGTTTTCTTGGCCTTTCTCTAGTTGTCTTGGCCTTGCTCCAGATGTCTTGGGCTTGGTCCAGTTCTCTCTGGCTTGCTCCAGTTTCCTTGGCCTTGCTCTAGTTGTCTTGGACTTGCTTCAGTTCTCTTGGGCTTGCTCCAGTTGTCTTGGGCTTGCTCTAATTGACTTGGCCTTGCTCCAGTTGTCTTGGCCTTGCTCTAGTTGTCTTGGACTTGCTTCAGTTCTCTTGGGCTTGCTCCAGTTGTCTTGGGCTTGCTCTAATTGACTTGGCCTTGCTCCAGTTGTCTTGGCCTTGCTCCAGGTGTTTTCGGCTTGCTCCAAGTGTCCTGGGCTTGCTCCAGTTGTCTTGGCCTTGCTCCAGTTTATTTGGGCTTACTCCAGTCGTATTGGGCTTGCTCCAGTTGTCTTGGGCTTGCTCCAAGTGTCCTGGGCTTGCTCCAGTTGTCTTGGCCTTGCTCCAGTTTATTTGGGCTTACTCCAGTCGTATTGGGCTTGCTCCAGTTGTCTTGATCTGGCTCCAGATTTCTTGGCCTTGTTCCAGTTGTCTTAGGATTTCTCAAGTTGTCTTGGGATTGCCCCAGTTGTCTTAGGCTTGGTCCAGATGTCGTGGGCTTGTTGTAGTTGTCTTTGGCTTGCTCCAGATTTCCTGGCCTTTCTCCCGTTGTCTTAGGCTTGCTCCAGTTGTTTTGGGCTTTTCCCAGTTGTCCTGGGCTTGCTCCAAGTGTCTTTGGATTTCTCCAGTGGTCTTTTCCTTGCTCCAGTTTTCTTGGACTTGCTCCAGCTGTCTTGGCCTTGCTCCAGTTGTATTGGCCTTTCTCCAGTTGTCTTGGCCTTGCTCCAATTGTCTTGGCCTTCCTCCAGTTGTCTTGGGCCTGCTCCAGTTTTCTTGGGCTTGCTCCAGTTGTCTTGGTCTTGCTCCAGTTGTCTTGGCCTTGCTCCAGTTTTCTTGGGCCTGCTCCAGTTGTTTTGCGCCTTCTCCAGTTTTCTTGGGCTTGCTCCAGTTTTCTTGGGCCTGCTCCAGTTGTTTTGCGCCTTCTCCAGTTTTCTTGGGCTTGCTCCAGTTTCTTGGTCTTGCTCCAGTTTTCCTGGGCTTGATCGAGTTGTCTTCGGCTTGCTCCAGTTGTATTTGGCTTGCTGCAGTTCTCTTAGGCTTGCTCCATTCTTGGGCTTGCCCCAGCTGTCTTGGGCTTGCTCCAGTTGTCTTGGGCTTGCTCCAGTTGTCTTGACCTTGCTCCAGTTGTCTTAGGCTTGCTCCATTCTTGGGCTTGCCCCAGCTGTCTTGGGCTTGCTCCAGTTGTCTTGGGCTTGCTCCAGTTGTCTTGACCTTGCTCCAGTTGTCTTCGGCTTGCTCCAACTGTCTTTGCAATGCTCCAGTTGTCTTGGCCTTGCTCCAGTTGTCCTGGACTTGCTCTAGTTGTGTCTTGGCCTAGATACAGTTGTATTGGACCTGCTCAAGTTGTCTTGGGCTTGGTCCAGTTGTCTTGGCTTTACTCCAGTTGTATTGGCCTTGCTCCAGTTGTTTTTGGCCTACTCAAGCTGTCGTGGGCTTTCTCTCCTTGTCTTGGGTTGCTCCAAGTATTCTTGGCCTTGCTCCAGTTGTCTTGGCCTTGCTCCAGTTCTCTTGGGCTTGCTCCAGTTGTCTTGGGCTTGATCCAGTTGTCTTGGCCTTGCTCCATTTGTCTTGGACTTGTTCCAGTCGTCATGGGCTTGCTCCAGTTGTCTTAGGCTTGCTCCAGTTGTCTTTGCCTTGCTCCAGTTGTCTTGGCCTTGCCCCAGTTGTTTTGGGATTGCTTCAGGTTTCTTGGGATTGCTGAAGTTGTCTTGGCCTTTCTTCATTTTTCATGGGCTTGCTCCAGTTGTCTTGGGCTTGCTCCAGTTGTCTTGGGCTTGCTCCAGTTGTCTTGGCCTTGCTCGAGTTGTCTTAGGCTTGCTCCAGTTGTCTTGGGCTTGCCCAAGTTCTCTTTGGCTTGCTGCAGTTGTCTTGGACTTGCTCCAGTTGTCTAAGCCTTGCTCCAGTTGTCTTGGGATTTCTCGAGCTGTCTTGGCCTTGCTCGAGTTGTCTTGGCCTTGTTCCTGTGGTGTTGGCCTTGCTCCAGTTGTCTTGGGCCTGCTCCCATTATCTTAGGATTACTCCAGTTGTTTTGACCTTGCTCCTGTTGTCTTGGCCCTGCTCCAGTTTTCTTGGGCCTGCTCCAGTTGTCTTTGGCTTGCTCCAGTTGTCTAGGGCTTGCTCCAGTTTTCTTGGCCTTTCTCTAGTTGTTTTGGCCTTGCTCCAGTTGTATTGGGCTTGCTCCAGTTCTCTTGGGCTTGGTCCAGTTTTCTTGGCCTTACTCCAGTTGTCTTGGTATTGCTTTAGTTGTCTTGGGCGTGCTCCTATTGTCTTGGCCTTGCTCCAGTTGTCTTGTTCTTGCTCCAGTTTTCTTGGCCTTACTCCAGTTGTCTTGGTATTGCTTTAGTTGTCTTGGGCGTGCTCCTATTGTCTTGGCCTTGCTCCAGTTGTCTTGTTCTTGCTCCAGTTGTCTTGAGCGTGCTTCAGGTTTTTTCTGGGCTTGCCCAAGTTGTCTTGGCCTTGCCCAAGTTGTCTTGGCCTTGCTCTAGTTGTCTTGGCCTAGCTCCCATTTTGTTCGGCTTGCTCCAGGTATCTTGGGCTTGTTCAAGTTGTCTTGGTCTTGTTCCAGTTGTCTTGAGCTTGCTCCAGTAGTCTTGGCCTTGCTCCAATTGTTTTGGCCTTCCTCCAGTTGTCTTGGGCTTGACCCATTTGTCTTGGTATTGCTCTAGGCTTCTTGGGTTGCCTCGATTTGTCTTGGCCTTGCTCCAGTTGTCTTGGGATTGCTACAGCTGTCTTGGCCTTGCTCCAGTTGTCTTGGCCTTGCTCCAGTTGTCTTGGCCTTGCTCCAGTTGTCTCGGCCTTGCTCCAGTTGGTTTGGGCCTGCTCCAGTTGTCTTGGCCTTGCTCCAGTTGTCTTGGCCTTGCTCCAGTTGTCTTGGCCTTGCTCCAGTTGTCTCGGCCTTGCTCCAGTTGGTTTGGGCCTGCTCCAGTTGTCTTGGGCTTGCTTCAGTTGTCATGGCCTTGCTCCACTTTTCTTGGCCCTGCCTCAGTTTTCTTTGACCTGATTCAGTTTTATTAGGCTTGCTCCAGTTGTCGTGAGCTCGCCCCAGTTTTCTTGGTCTTGCTCCAGTTGTCATGGCCTTGCTCCACTTTTCTTGGCCCTGCCTCAGTTTTCTTTGACCTGATTCAGTTTTATTAGGCTTGCTCCAGTTGTCGTGAGCTCGCCCCAGTTTTCTTGGTCTTGCTCCAGTTGTCTTGACCTTGCGCCAATTTTTTTGGGCTTGCTCCTGTTTTCATGGGATTGGTCTTGTTGTATTGGACATTCTCTATTTGTCTTGGACTTTCTCCAGTTTTCATGGGCTTGCTCCAGTTGTCTTGGTCTTGCTCCAATTGTCTTGGCCTTGCTCCAGTTGTTGTGGCCGTGATCAGGTTGATTTCGGTATGCTCCAAGTGTCTTGGGCTTGCTCAAGTTGTCTTGGGCTTTCTCTAGTTGTCTTGGGCTTGCTCCAGGTTTCTTGGCCTTGTTCCAGTTGTCTTATGCGTGCTCCAGTTCTCTTGGGCTTGCCCCAGGTGTCTTGGGCTTGCTCCAGTTGTCTTGGGCTTGCTCCAGTTGTCTTGGCCTTGCTCCAGTAGTCTTGGCCTTCCTCCATCTGACTTGACCTTGCCCTAGTTGATTTGGCCTAGCTCCAGTTGTCTTGGGCTTCTGTCAGTTTTATTGAGTTTGCTCCAGTTTTCTTGGCCTTGCTCCAGCTGTCTTGGCCTTCCTCCAGCTGTCTTGGGCCTGGTCCGCTTGTCTTGGGCTTGCTCCTGTTCTCTTGGGCTTGGTCTAGTTGTCTTGGTCTTGCTCCAATTGTCTTGGGCTTGCTCCAGTTGTCTTGGCCTTGCTCCAGCTGTCTTGGCCTTCCTCCAGCTGTCTTGGGCCTGGTCCGCTTGTCTTGGGCTTGCTCCTGTTCTCTTGGGCTTGGTCTAGTTGTCTTGGTCTTGCTCCAATTGTCTTGGGCTTGCTCCAGTTGTCTTGGCCTTGCTCCAGTTGAATCAGGCTTGCACCAGGTGTCTTGGGCTTGCTCCAATTGTATTTTCTTTGCTCCAGTTATCTTTGGCTTGCTTTCGTTGTCTTTGAATTACTCCAGTTTTTGTAGCTTTGCTGAAGCTGTCTTGGAGTTGCTCAAATTATCTGGGGCTTGATCCAGTTGTCTTGGGCTTGCTCCAGTTTTCTTGGCCTTCCTGCAGTTGTCTTCGGCTTTCTCCAGTTGTCTTGGGCTTGCCCATGTTGTCATGGGCTTGCTCTGAATGTATTGATCTTGCTCAAGTTGTCTTGGCCCTGCTCCAGTTGTCGTGGGCTTGCTCCAGCTGTCTTGGCCTTGCTCAAGTTGTCTTGGGCTTACTCCAGTTGCCTTGGCCTTGCTCAAGTTTTCTTGGACTTGCTCCAGTTTTATTGGGTTTGCTCCAATTGTCTTGGGCTTGCTCGAGTTGTTTTGGGCTTGCTACAGGTTTCCTGGCATTGCTCCAGTTGTCTTGGCCTTGCTCCAGTTTTCTTGGGCTTGCTCCAGTTGTCTTCGGCTTGCTCCAGTTGTCTTGGGCTTGCTCCAGTTGTCTTGGGCTTGCTCCAGTTGTCTTTTGCTTGCTCCAGTTGTCTTGAGCTTGCCCCAGTTCTCTTGGGCTTGCTCCAGTTGTCTTGGCCTTGCTCTAGTTGTCTTGGGCTTGCTCTAGATGTCTTGGCCTTGCTCCAGTTTTCTTGGCCTTGCTCCAGTGGTATTGGCCTTGCTCCAGTTCTCTTGGCCTTGCTCCAGTTGTCTTGGCCTTGCTCTAGTTGTTTTGGGCTTGCTGGAGTTGTCTTGGCCCTGGTCCAGTTGTCTTCGGCTTGCTCCAGTTTTCTAGGGTATGCTCCAGTTTTCTTGGCCTTGCTCCAGTTATCTTGGCCTTGCTTCAGTTTTCATGGGCTTGATCCATTTGTGTTGGGCTTGCTCCAGGTTTCTTGGCCTTGCTCCAGTTCTCTTGGCCTTGCTCCAGGTTTTTGGGCCTTGCTCCAGGTATCTGGGGCTTATTCCAGTTGTCTTGGTCTTGCTCCTGTTGTCTTGAGCTTGCTCCAGTTGTCTTGGCCTTGCTCCAGTTGTCTTGGACTTCCTCCAGGTGCCTTGGGCTTGCTCCAGTTGTCATGGGCTTGCTCCAGTTGGCTTAGCCTTGCTCCAGTCGTATCAGGCATGCTCCAGTTGTCTTGGGCTTGCCTGAGTTATCTTGGGCTTGCTCTAGTGCTCTTGGGTCTCCTCGATTTGTCTTGACCTCTCTCCAGTTGTCTTGAGCATGCAAAAGCTGTCTTGGCTTTGCTCCATTTGTCTTAGCCTTGCTCCAGTTGTCTTGGGCTTGCTCCAGTTCTCTTGGGATTGCTCCAGTTGTCTAGGGCTTGCCCCAGTTGTCTTGGGATTGCTCTACTTGTTTTGGTCTTACTGGAGTTTTGTTGGCCCTGCTCCAGTTGTCCTGGGCTTGCTCCAGCTGTCGTGGCCTTGCTTCAGTTGTCTTGGGCTTGCTCCAGTTGTCTTGGCCTTGCTCCAGTTGTATTGGACTTGCTTCAGTTGTCTTGGGCTTGCTCCAGTTGTCTTGGGCTTGCTCCAATTTTCATGGCCTTTCTCCAGATGTCTTGGCCTTGCCCAGTGGTTGTGGGCTTGGTCCATGTGTTTTGGGTTCTCTCCAGTTTTATTGGCCTTGCATCAGTTTTCTTGGCCTTGTACCAGTTGTATTGTCATTTATCCAGTTTTCTTGGGCTTGCTCCAGTTGTCTTGGCCTTGCTCCAGTTGTCTTGGGCTTGCCCCAGTTGTATTGCACTTGCTCCAGTTGTCTTGGGCCTGCTCAAGTTGTATTGGATTTGCTCCAGTTGTCTTGTCCTTGCTCCAGCTGTCTTGGCCTTGCTCCATTTTTCTTGGCCTTTCTCAAGTGGTCTTGGCCTTGCTCCATTTCTTTTGGCCAGTCTCCAGTTGTCTTGGGCCTGCTCCTGTTGTCTTGGGTTCGCTCCAGTTGTATTGGGCCTCCTTCAGTTGTCTTGTGCGTGCTCAAGTCGTCTAGGGCTTGCTCCAGTTCTCTTGGGCTTGCTCCAGTTGTCTTGGGCTTCCTCCAGTTGTCTTGGCCTTGCTCCAGTTGTCTTGTCCTTGCTTAAAGTGTCTTGGGCCTGCTCCTATTGTCTTGGCCTTGCTCCAGTTGTCTCGGGCTTGCTCCAGTTGTCTTGGCCTTGCTCCAGTTACCTTGGCCTTGCTCCAGTTTTTTTGGGCTTGCTCCAGGTGTGTTGGGCTTGCTGCAGTTGTCTTGGTCTTGCTCCAGTTGTCTTGCGCATGCTCCAGGATTCTTGGCCTTGCTCCAGTTGTCTTTGCCTTCATCCAATTGTCTTGGGCTTGCTTCATTTGTCTTCGGCTTGAACAAGTTGTCTTCGCCTTGCTCCTGTTGAACCAGGCTTGCTCCATCTATCTTGGGATTGCCCGAGTTGTCTTGGACTTGCTCAAGGTGCCTTGAGTTTCCTTAAGTTGTCTTGGCCTTGCTTCACTTGTCTTGGGCTTGCTACAGCTGTGTTGGAATCGCTTCAGTTGTCTTGGGCTTGCTCCAGTTGTCTTGGGCTTGATCCAGTTGTATTGGCCTTGCTCTAGTTGTCTTGGAATTGCTTCAGTTCTCTTGGGCTTCCTCCAGTTGTCTTGGGTTTGCTCCAATTTTCGTGGCCTTGTTCCAGTTTTCTTGGCTTTGCTCAAGGTGTTTTCGGCTTGCTCCAACTGTCTTGGGCTTGCTCCAGTTTTCTTGGCCTTGCTCCAGTTTTCTTGGGCTTACTTAAGTTGTCTTGGGCTTGCTTCAGTTGTCTTGGTCTGGCTCAAGATTGCTTGGCCTTGTTTCAGTTGTCTTACGCTTTCTCAAGTTGTCTTGGGATTGCCCCAGTTGTCTTAGGCTTGCTCCAGTTGTCTTGGGCTGTCTCTAGTTGTCTTGGGTTTGATCCAGATTTCCTGGCCTTTCTCCAGTTGTCTTAGGCTTCCTCCAATTGTTTTGGGCTTGTCCCAATTGTCTTGGGCTTGCTCCAGTTGTCTTTGGATTACTCCAATTGTCTTCGCCTTACTTAAGTTGTCTTCGACTTGCTCCAGCTGTCTTGGCCTTGCTCCAGTTGTCTTGGCCTTTCTCAAGTTGTCTTGGCCTTTCTCCAGTTTTCGTGGGCCTGCTCCAGTTGTCTTGAGCTTGCTCCAGTTGTCTTGGCCTTGCTCCAGTTGTCTTGGCCTTTCTCAAGTTGTCTTGGCCTTTCTCCAGTTTTCGTGGGCCTGCTCCAGTTGTCTTGAGCTTGCTCCAGTTGTCTTGGCCTTGCTCCAGCTTTCTTGGCCCTGCTCCAGTTGTTTTAACCTAATCCAGTTGTCTTGGGCTTGCTCCAATTGTCTTGGGCTTGCTCCAGTTGTCTTGGCCTTGCTCCAGCTTTCTTGGCCCTGCTCCAGTTGTTTTAACCTAATCCAGTTGTCTTGGGCTTGCTCCAATTGTCTTGGGCTTGCTCCAGTTTTCTTGGCCTTTCTCAAGTTGTCTTGGCCTTGCTCAAGTTGTCTTGGGCTTGCTCCAGTTGTCTTGGGCTTGCTCCAGTTGTCTTGGCCTTGCTCTAGTTGTCTTGGACTTGCTTCAGTTCTCTTGGGATTGCTCCAGTTGTCTTGGCCTTGCTCAAGTTGTCTTGGGCTTGCTCCAGTTGTCTTGGGCTTGCTCCAGTTGTCTTGGCCTTGCTCTAGTTGTCTTGGACTTGCTTCAGTTCTCTTGGGATTGCTCCAGTTGTATTGGGCTTGCTCCAATTGTCTTGGCCTTGCTCCAGTTGTCTAGGCCTTGCTCTATGTGTTTTCGGCTTTCTATGAGTGTCTTGGGCTTGCTCCAGTTGTCTTGGCCTTGCTCCAGTTTTCTTGGGCTTACTCCAGTTGTCTTGGGCTTCCTCCAGTTGTCTTGGCCTGGCTCCAGATTTCTTGGCCTTGTTCCAGTTGTATTTTGCTTTCTCAAGTAGTCTTGGGATTGCCCCAGTTGTCTTCGGCTTGCTCCAGTTATCTTGGGCTTGCTCCCGTTGTCATTTTCCACAGTTGTAATTTCAATTATTTGGCATTTAACATATTTTTCATTCATATAATTTTCAGTTTACATTCATGTCATTTTACGTATTTGTCATCTTGTATGTTTATCGTTTTCCATATTTGTCATTTTGCAGTTTTGTCAGTTTACATATTTGTCATCTTAGAAATTTGTCATCTTGTAAGTTTTTCATGTTACATATTTTTGATTTTTCATATTCTTTATGTTATGTAATTTTCATTTAACATACTTTCAATTTTTATATTTGTCATTTTGCATTTTAGTCATTTTACATATTTTTGATTTTTCATATTCTTTATGTTATGTAATTTTCATTTAACATACTTTCAATTTTTATATTTGTCATTTTGCATTTTAGTCATTTTACATATTTTTCATTTGACATGTTTTTTAATTTATATATATTGTTCATTTCAAGCATTCGGTAAATTGAAATATTTGTCATTTTATACATTTTTGTTTAAATATTTGTAATTTTACATATTTGCCATTTTGTATACTTGTCATCTAAAATATTTATCATTTCGCATATTTTGCATTTTCTATATTTTTCATCTTTAATATTTGTCATTTTACACATTTTTCATGTTCTATATTTGTCACATGAAGTAATTGTCATTATATATACCTGTCATTTATACATTTTCCATTTTATATGTCTTTCATGTTCTATATCTGTCATTTGTTTATTTGTCATTCTATTTATTTTTCATTTTATATATTTTATCGTGATATAGTTTTTCTCTTACATATTTTTCATTTCATATGTTTTTTCATTGTACATATTTATCACCCTATAACCTTGTCATGTAACATCTTTGACATTTTACGTATTTGTCATTTTAAATGTTTTTCATTGTACATATTTGTCATATTCCATATCTGTCTGTTTATATATCTGTCATTTTGTATACTTGTCATTTTATATATTTGTCATTTTATATATTTGTCATATCATATAATATACTTGTTTCAGTTGTCTTTGGCTTGCTCCAGTTTCCTTAGCCTTGCTCCACCTGTCTTGGACTTGCTTCAGTGGTCTGGGGTTGCTCCAGTTATCTTGGGCTTGCTCCAGTTGTCTTGGCCTTCCTCCAGTTGTTTTCAGCTTTCTCCAGTTCTCTTGGGCTTGCCCCAGTTGTCTTGGGCTTGCCCCAGTTGTCTTGGGCTTGCTCCAGTTGTCTTGGCCTTCCTCCAGTTGTTTTCAGCTTTCTCCAGTTCTCTTGGGCTTGCCCCAGTTGTCTTGGGCTTGCCCCAGTTGTCTTGGGCTTGCCCCAGTTGTCTTGGGCTTGCTCTAGTTGTCTTGGGCTTGCTCGAATTGTCGTGGCCCTGCTCCAGTTTTATTGGGCTTGCTCCAGCTGTCTTGGCCTTGCTCCAGTTTCCTTGAGCTTGCTCCAGTTGTCTTGGCCTTGCTACAGTTGTTTTGGACTTGCTCCAGTTGTCTTGGGCATGCTCCAGTTGTCTTGGGATTGCTCCTATTGTCTTGGCCTTGCTCCTGTTGTCTTGGCATTGCTCCTGTTGTCTTGGCCTTGCTACAGTTGTTTTGGACTTGCTCCAGTTGTCTTGGGCATGCTCCAGTTGTCTTGGGATTGCTCCTATTGTCTTGGCCTTGCTCCTGTTGTCTTGGCATTGCTCCTGTTGTCTTGAGCTTGTCCAGTTGTCTTGGCCTTGCTCCAGTTGTTTTGGCCTTGCTCCAGTTATCTTGGCCTTGCTCCAGTTGTTTTGGGCTTGCTCCAGGTGTCTTGGGCTTGCTCCAGTTGTCTTGGTCTTGCTCCAGGTTTTTTAATCTTGCTCCAGTTGCCTTGGCCGTGCTCCAGTTTTCTTGGCCTTCCTTCAATTGTCTTGAGCTTGCTCCAGTTGTCTTGGGCTTGCTCCAGTTGTCTTGGCCTTGCTCCAGTTGTATCAGGCTTGCTCCAGTTGTCTTGGCCTTGCTCCAGTTGTCTTGGCCTTGCTCCAGTTGTCTTAGCCTTGCCCCAAGTGTCTTGGGCTTGCTCCAGTTGTCTTGGCCTTGGTCCAGTTTTCTTGGGCTTGCTCCAGTTTTCTTGGGCTTTCTCCATTAGTCTTGGCCTTGCTCCAGTAGTCTTGGCCTTGCTCCATCTGTTTTGGCCTTTCCCTAGTGGTCTTGGGCTTGCTCCAGTTTTCTTTGGCTTGTGTTAGTTGTCTTGGGTTTGGTTGGCCAGTCTTGGGCTTGCTCCAGTTGAATTGGTCTTGGTCAAGTTGTCTTGGGCTTTCTCCAGTTGTATCAGGCTTGCAACAGTTGTCTTGGGCTTGCTCCAGTTTTCTTGGCTTTGCTCAAGTTATCTTTGGCTTGCTGCAGTTTTCTTAGCCTTGCTCCAGCTGTCTTGGACTTACTCCAGCTACCTTCGGCTTGCTCCAGTTGTCTTGGGCTTTCCCAAGTTGTATTGGGCTTGCTCTAAATGTCTTGTGCTTGCTCGATTTGTGTTGGCCCTGCTCCAAATGTCTTGGCCTTGCTCCTGTTGTCTTGGACTTGCTCCAGTTGTCTTTGGCTTGCTCCAGGTGTCTTGGGCTTGCTCGAGTTGTCTTGGCCTTGCTCCAGTTGTGTTGGCCTTTCCCCAGGTGTTTTGGGGTGCTCCAGGTGTCTTGGGATTTCTCCAGTTGTCTTGGCCGTAATCGATTTTTCTTGGGTTTGCTCCAGTTGTCTTGGGCTTGCTCCAGTTTTCTTGGCCTTGCTCCAGTTGTCTTACACTTGCTCCTGTTGTCTTGGGCTTGCCCCAGTTGTCTTGAGCTTGCTCCAGTTGTCTTGGGCTTGCTCCAGTTGACATGGTCTTCCTCCAGTTGTCTTGGGCTTGCTCAAGCTTTCTTGTGCTTGCTCCAGTTTTCTTGGCCTGGCTCCAGTTGTCTTGGCCTTGCTCCAGTTCTCTTGGCATTGCTCCACTTCTCTTGGGCCTGCTCCTCTTTTCTTGGGCTTGCTCCAGTTTCCTTGGCCTTGCTCCAGTTGTCTTGGCCTTTCTCCAGTTTTCTGCGGTCTGCTCCATTTGTCTTGGGCTTGCTCCAGTTCTCTTGGCATTGCTCCACTTCTCTTGGGCTTGCTCCTCTTGTCTTGGGCTTGCTCCAGTTCTCTTGGCATTGCTCCACTTCTCTTGGGCTTGCTCCTCTTGTCTTGGGCTTGCTCCAGTTGTCTAGGGCTTGCTCCAGTTTTCTTGGGCTTGCAACAGCTGCGTTGGCCTTGCTCCATTTGTCTTAGACTTGCTCCAGTTGTCTTGGCCTTGCTCCAGGTGTCTTGGCCTTGCTCCAGATGTCTTGGGCCTGCTCCAGTTGTCTTGGGCTTGCCCCAGTTGTCTTGGCCTTGCTTAAGTTGTCTTGGCCATGCTCCAGTTGTCTTTGGCGTGCTTCATTTGTCTTGGGCTTGCTCAAGTTGTATTGGGCTTGCTCAAGTTTTCTTGGCCTTGCTCCAGTTGTCTTGGCCTTGCTTAAGTTGTCTTGGCCATGCTCCAGTTGTCTTTGGCGTGCTTCATTTGTCTTGGGCTTGCTCAAGTTGTATTGGGCTTGCTCAAGTTTTCTTGGCCTTGCTCCAGTTGTCTTGGCCTTGCTCCAGGTATCTTGGGCTTGCTCCAGTTGTTTTGGGCTTGCTCCAGTTGTCTTGGCCTTGCTCTAGTTGTCTTGGACTTGCTTCAATCGTCTTGGGCTTGATCCAGTTCTCTTGGCCTTTCTCAAGTTGTCTTGGACTTGCTTTAGGTGTTTTTGGCTTGCTCCAAGTGTCTTGGGCTTGCTCCATTTGTCTTGGCCTTGCTCCATTTTTTTTGGTCTTGCTCCAGTTTTCTTGGGCTTGCTCCAGTTTTCTTGGGCTTGCTCCAGGTTTCTTTGCCTTGTTCCAGTTGTCCTAGGCTCACTCCAGTTGTCTTGGGCATGCCCCTGTTTTTTTGGGCTTGCTCCTGTTGTCTTTGGCTTGCTCCAGCTGTCTTGGCTGTGCTCGAGTAATCTTGGGCTTGCTCCATCTGTCTTGGTCTTGCCCTAGTTGTCTTGGGCTTGCTCCAGTTGTCTTGGGCTTGCGTCACTTGTCTTGGGCTTGGTCCAGTTTTCTTGGCCTTTCTTCAGCTTTCTTGGCCTTTCTCCAGTTGTCTTGGGCTTGGCCCAGGTGTCTTGGGCTTACTCCAGTTTTCTTGGGCTCGCTCTAGTTGTCTTGGCCTTACTCCATTGGAATCAGGCTTGCTCCAGTTTTCTAGGGCTTTCTCCAATTGTCTTGAATTTTCTCCAGTTATATTTACTTTGAGCTACTTTTCTTTGTCTTGCTCCAGTTATCTTAGACTTGCTCCAGCTTTTGTGGACTTTCTCCAATTGTCTGCGGCTTGCTCCACTTGTCTTTGACTTGCTCCAGTTGTCTTGGCCTTCCTCCAGTTGTCTTTGGCTTGCTCCTGCTGTTTTGTGCTTGCCCCAGTTGTGTTGGCCTTGCTTAAATTGTCTTAGGCTTGGTCGAGTTGTCTTGGCCCTGCTCCAGTTGTCTTGGGCTTATTCGAGCTGCCTTGGCCTTGCCCCAGTTGTCTTGGACTTTCTCCAGTTGTCTTGGCCTGTTCCAGTTGTATTTGGCCTTCTCTAGTTGTTTTGGGCTAACTCAAGTTGTCTTTGGCTTGCTCCAGTTTTCTTGGCCATGCATCAGTTGTCTTGGCCTTGCTCAAGTTGACTTGGGCTTGCTCCAGTTGTCTTCGGCTTGCTCTAGTTGTCTTGGTGTTGCTCCAGTTGTCTTGGACTTGCACCATTTGTCTTGGGCTTGCGCCAGTTGTCTTGGGCTTGCTCCAGTTGTCTTGGCCTTGCTCCAGATGTCGTGCCCTTGCTACAGGTGTTTTGGGCATTCTCCATATGTCTTGGGCTTGCTCCCGCTGTCTTGGCCTTGCTCCACTTTTCTTGGGTTTGCTCTAGTTGTCTTGGGCTTCCTTCAGTTGTCTTGGGCTTGCTCCAATTTTCTTGGCCTCAGTCCAGTTGTCATAGGCGTGCTCCAGTTGTCTTGGGCTTGCCCCAGTTCTCTTGGGCTTGCTCCAGTTGTCTTGGGCTTGCTCAAGATGTCTTGTCTTTGCTCCAGTTGTCTTGGAATTGCTCCAGGTGTTTGGCCTTGATCCAATTTTCTTTGCCTTTTCTCCAAAGGTCTTGGACTTGCTTCAGTTGTCTTGGCCTTGCTCCAGTTGTCGTGGCCTTGATCCAGATGTCTTGGGCTTGCTCCAGCTTTCATGAGCTTGCTCCAATTGTTTTGGGCTTGCTTCAGTTGTCTTGGGCTCGCTCCAGTTGTATTGACCTTGCTCCTGTTGTCTTGGGCTTGCTCCAGTTTTTGTGGAGTTGCTCCAGTTGTCGTCGACTTGCTCCATTTGTCTTTGGCTTGCTTAAGTTGTTTTGGGCTTGCTCCAGTTGTCTTGGCCTTGCTCCAGTTGTCTTGGCCTTTCTCCAGTTTTCTTGGGCTTGCTCCAGTTTTTGTGGAGTTGCTCCAGTTGTCGTCGACTTGCTCCATTTGTCTTTGGCTTGCTTAAGTTGTTTTGGGCTTGCTCCAGTTGTCTTGGCCTTGCTCCAGTTGTCTTGGCCTTTCTCCAGTTTTCTTGGGCTTGCTCCATTTGTGTTGGACTTGCTCCAGTTCTATTGGGCTTGCGCCAGTTGTCCTGGGCTTGCTCCTCTGGTCTTGGCTTGCTCCAGTGTCTTTGCCTTGCTCCAGTTGTATCAGGCTTAGTCCAGTTGTCTTTGGCTCGCCCCAGTTGTCTTATGCTTTCTCTGGTTGTCTTGGGATTGCTCGATTTGTCTTGGCCTTGCTTCAGTTGTCTTGGGCTTTCTACAACTGTTGTAAGCCTGCTCCAGTTCTCTTGGGCTGGCTCCAGTTGGGTTGGCCTTGATCTAGTTGTCTTGGTCCTGCTCCGGTTGTCTTTGATGTGCTCCAGTTGTCTTGGGCTTGCTCCAGATGTGTTGGCCTTGCTCCAGTTGTCTTGGCCTTGCTCCAGTTGTTTTCGGCTTCCTCCAGGTGTCTTGGGCTAGCTCCAGTTGTCTTGGCCTTTCTCCAGCTTTCTTGGGCTTGCTCTAGTTGTCTTGGGTTTGCTCCAGTTGTCTTGGGATTGCTCCAGGTTTCTTGGCCTTGCTCCAGTTGTCTTAGGCTTCCTCCCGTTGTCTTGGGCTTGTCCCAATTGTCTTGGGCTTGCTCCAGTTGTCCTGGCCTTGCTCCAGTTGTCTTGGCCTTCCTCCAGTAGTATTGGGCTTGCTCCATCTGTCTTGGCCTTGCCCTAGTTGTCTTGGCCTTGCTCCAGTTGTCCTTGCGTTGATCCCGTTGTCTTGGCCTTGCTCCAGTTCTCTTGGGCTTGCTCCAGTTTTCATGTGCTCGCTGCAGTTGTTTTGGCCTTGATCCAGTTGTCTTGGACCTTCTCCAGTTGTCTTGGGCTTGTTTCAGTTGTCTTGGGCTTGCTCCAATTGTTTTGGCCTTGCTCTAGTTCTCTTCACCATGCTCCAGTTTTCATGGTCTTGGTCCAGTTGTCTTGGGCTTGCTACATTTGTCTTGGGCTTTCTCCAGTTGTATTGGGTTTGCTCCAGTTGTCTTGGGATTTCTCCAGTTGTCTTGGCCTTGCTCCAGTTGTATCAGGCTTGCTCCTGTTGTCTTGAGCTTGCTCCAGGTGTCTTGGCCTTGCTCCAATTATCTTCGGCTTGCTCCAGTGGTCTTAGGCGTATACAGTTGTTTTTGCCTTGCTTCAGCTGTCTTGGAATTGCTCCAGTTGTCTAGGGCTTGCTCCAGTTGTCTTGGGCTTGCTCTAGTTTTCGTTGGCTTGCTTCAGTTTTCTTGGCCTTGATTCTGTTGTCTTGGCCTTGCTTCAGTTGTTTTGGGATTGCTCCAGGTGTCTGGGGCTTGCTTCAGTTCTCTTGGACTTGCTCCAGTTGTTTTGGGATTGCTCCAGGTGTCTTGGGCTTGTTCCAGTTGCCTTGGGCTTGCTCCAGTTGTCTTAGGCTTGCTCCATACATATTTGTCATTTTACAAATGTATCATTTCACATATATGTCATCTTGTATACTTTTTCATTTTCTGTATTTGTCACTTTACATATCTCTCATTTCATATATTTGTCATTTAACATGTTTTCCAGATTATATCTTTATCATTGTATAAAGTTGTCATCTGGTACATTTTTAATTTAACATATTTGTCACACTATACATTTTTCATTTTCCATACTTGTCATTTTATATACTTTTTTTTCTTTCTATATTTGTCATTTTATATATCTATCATGTTGTTTATCTGCACTTTTGGGTATTTGTCATGTTATATATTTTTCTTTTTATATTTTGTTTCTTTTATATGTTTTTCATATCATATCGGTTTCATTTTACATATTTTTCACCTTAAAAATTGTTCGTGTTACATAGGTTTCATTTTATATATTTGCAATTTTACACATTTGTCATTTTACATATCTTGCCTTTTACATATCTGTCATTTTATATATCTTTCCTTCTGTATATTTGTCATCTTATATATATTTTTCATTGTATAGATTTGTCAGTTCATATATTTGTCCTTTTCCATACTTGCCACCCTGATTATTTGTCATTCTACATATAATTTCCGATATTTGTCATTCTACATACTTTTAATTTTATATATTTGTCCGATTTAATACTTGAAGTTTTATATATTTGTCATTTTCCATACTTTTGATTTTGAATATGTGTCAATTTAAATATTTATCATTTTACATAAGTTATTCTTTCATTTTTGTCATTTTACATATTTGACATGTTTTACGTTTGTCATTGAATATTTAATCATCTTATACATGTGTCATTTCACATATTTGTCATTTTACATATTTGTAATTTTACATATTGATCCTTTTTCCATGATTTCCATTCAACATATTTTTGATTTTATATATTTGGCATTTCCATATTAGTTATATAACATATTCGTCATTTTAAATATTATTCATTTTGCATATTTGCCATTGGATTAATTTGTCATTTTATATATTTTTAAGTTTATTACATTGTTTTAAATCATATTTTTCACTTTCCATAATTTGCATTCCAAATATTTTTAATTCTTCATATTTGTTACTCATATACTTTTCATTCAACATACTTGTCATTTTACGTATTTGTCATGTTCTATATTTGTCTTTTTACATATTTTTAATCTTAAATATTTGTAATTTTATATGATTGTAATTTTACATATGTTTCATTCTACGTATCTTTCATTTTTAATATTCGTCATTATATTTATTTGTCATTTTACATATTTGCAATGTTTTTGTTTTCATTTTAACTTTTCGTCATTTTGCATATTTGGAATTTCACATACTCGTCACTTCATATATCTTTCAATTTAGGCAGTTGGTAAGTTTACATATTCTCCATGTTAAACATTTTTCATTGTAAATATCTGCAAATTTACATATTTTCCATTTTATATACTTGTCATTTCATATCTTCATCCTTTAAATATTATTAATTATATATATTTTCCCTTTAAATATTTGTTATTTTACATAATTTTAATTTTTAAAATTTGCAATGTCTGTCATTGTACATATTTCTCACTTTATATACTAGTCATTCTACATGTTTTCTTTGGAGATATTTGACACTTTAAATAGTCGTAGTTTTATACATCAGTCGATTAACATGTTTTTCATTTTATATGGTAGTAAATTTACATAAGTTTCATTGTATATAGGTGTCATTCTACATATTTGTCATTTTACATATTCGTCACTTTACATATTTGTAATTCTAAAAAACTTGTCATTTTACATAGTTGTCATTTTTCATATTTTTCATCTTATATATTTGTCATTTTGCATATTTTTTATTTTCTATATTTGTCATTTGACGTATTTGTCATTTTATATACCTGTCATTTGATACAGTTATCATTTTATATATTGTTCATGATATATATGTCACTTTTTATAGTTGTCATTCTATATATTTTTCTCTGGCACTAGAGCGTCACACTTTGGTATTAGAGCATCACACTTTGGCACTAGAGCTCCACAATTTGGCACAAGAGCGTCACACTTTGGCACAAGAGCGTCCCACTTTGGCACCAGAGCGTCAGACGTTGGAACTATAGCGTCACACTTTGGCACTAGAGCATCACACTTTGGCACTAAAGCGTCACACGTTGGCACTAGAGCCTCACACTTTGGAACTAGAGCTTCACACTTTGACACTAGAGCTTAACATAATGGCACAAGAGCGTTACACATTGGCATAAGAGCTTCGCACTTTGGCACTAGAGCATCACACTTTGGCACTATAGCATCACAGGTTGGCGCTAGAGCATCACAATTTGGCACTAGAGTGTCACACCCTGGCACTTGAGCGTCACACATTGGCACTAGAGCGTCACACTTTGGCACTAGAGCGTCACACTTTGGCACTAGAGTGTCACACTTTGACACTAGAGATTCACACATTGGTAATCGAGCGTCACACTTTGGCACTAGACCATCACAATTTCGGACTAGAGCGTTACACTTTGGCACTAGAGCATCACACTTTGGCACTAGACTGTCACACGTTAGCACTGGAGCATTACACTTTGGCACTAGAGCTCCACAATTTGGCTCTAAAACTTCACACTTTGGCACTGGAGAATCAAACTTTGGCAGTAGAGCTTTACACTTTGGCAACAGAGCGTCAGATTGTGGCACTAGAGCATCACACTTTGGCACTAGAGCTTCACACTTTGGCGCTTGAGCGTCAAACGTTGGCACTAGAGCGTCACAGTTTGGCACTAGAGCATCAAACGTTGGTACTAGAGTGTCATAATATTGCATTAGAGTGTCACACTTTGGCACTAGAGCGTCACACTTTGGCACTAGAGCGTCACACTTTGGCAAAGAGCATCACACTTTGGCACTAGAGCGTCACACTTTGGCACTAGAGCATCCCACTTGGGCACTAGAGCTCCACACTTTGGCACTAGAGCGTCACACTTTGGCACCAGAGCGTCAGACTTTGGCAATACAGCGTCACACTTTGGCACTAGAGCATCACACTTGGGCACTAGAGTGTCAGACGTTGGCATTAGAGCTTCACAATTTGGCACATGAGCTGCACACTTTGGCACGTGAGCTCAACAGTTTGGCACTAGAGTGTCACACTTTGGCACTAGAGCTTCACTCTTAGGCACTAGAGTGTCACACTTTGGCACTAGAGCGTAACATGTTCGCGCTAGAGCGTGAACGTTTGGCACTAGAGCGTCACACCTTGGCACTTGAGTGTCACGATTTGGCACTAGAGTGTCACACTTTGGCATTAGAGCTTCACACTTTGGCGCTAGAGCGTCATATTCTGGCAGTAGAGATTCACGATTTGGTACTAGAGCGTCACAATTTTGCACTAGAGCGTCACACTTTGGCACTAGAGCATCACACGTTGGCACTAGAGTGTCACACTTTGGCACAAGAGAGTCACACGTTGGCACTAGAGCATCACACTTTGGCACTCGAGCTCCAAGATTTGGCACTAGAGTGTCACACTTTGGCACTAGAGCGTCTACTTTAGCACTAGAGCTTTACAATTTGGCACTAGAGCGTCAGACGTTGGCACTAGAGCGTCACACTTTTGCACAAGAGCTTTACACTTTGGCACTAGAGCGTCACACTTTGGCACTACAGCATCACACTTTGGCACTAGAGCGTCAAACATTGGCACTAGAGCTTTACACTTTGGTACTGAGCGTTAGATTTGGGCACTAGAGGGTCACACTTTTAGACTAGAGCTTCACATTTGGGCACTAGAGCACCACACATTGGCACTAGAGCGTCACACTTTGGCACTGGAGCTTCATAGGTTGGTATTAGAGCATTAGAATTTGGCACTAGAGCGTCACACTTTGGCACTAGAGCGTCATAATTTGGCTCTAGAGCATCACACTTTGGCACTGAGCGTTACACTTTGGCATTAGAGCGTCACACTTTGGGCACTAGAGCGTCACACTCTGGCACTAGAGCGTCACATTTCGGCACTAAAGCGTCACCCTTTGGCACTCGAGCAACACACTACGGCACTAGAGCGTCACACTTTGGCACTAGAGCCGCACACTTTGGCACTTCACCGTCACACTTTGGCACTAGAGCTTCACACCTTGGCACTAGAGCATCACACTTTGGTACTACAGCTTCAAACGTTCGCACTAGAGATTCAAACTTTGGCACTAGAGCGTCACCCTTTGGCACTAGAGAATCACACTTTTGCACTAGAGCTCCACACTTTGGCAATAGAACTTCACACTTTGGCACTAGAGTGTGACACGTTTGCACTAGAGCATCACACTTTGGCCCCAAAGCGTCACACTTTGGCACTAGAGCGTCACACTTTGGCAGTAGAGCGTCACACTTTGGCACTAGAGTGTCACACTTCGGAACTAGAGCATCACACTTCGGCACTATAGCGTCACACATTGGCACTAGAGAATCACAATTTGGCACTAGAGCGTCATCTTTTGGCACTATAGTGTCACACTTAGGCACTAGAGCGTTGCATTTTGGCACTAAAGCGTCACACTTTGGCACTAGAGCGTCAGACTTTGGCACTAGAGCTCCACAGTTTTGCACTAGAGCGTCACACTTTGACACTAGAGTGTCACACTCTAAAACTAGAGCATCCGACTTTGGCACTAGAGCTTTACACTTTGGTACTAGAGCGTCACACTTTGGCACTAGACTGTCACACTTGGCACCAGAGCATCACAATTTGGCACCACAACGTCATTGTTTGGCACTAGAGCGTCACACTTAAGCACTAGAGCGTCATGCTTTGACACTAGAGCATCACACTTTGGAACACGAATGTCACACTTTGGCACTAGAGCTCCACATTTGTGCACTAGAGTGTCACACTTTGGCACTAGAGTGTCACAATTTGAAACTAGAGCGTCACACTTTGGCACTGGGGCTTCACACTTTGGTACTAGAGCATCACACTTTGCCATTAGATCTTAACACTTTGGCACTAGAGAGTCACACTTAAGTAGTAAAGCGTTACACTTTGGCACTCGTGCTCTACACTTTGGCACTAGAGCATCACACTTTGGAACTATAACGTCATACGTTTGCACTAGAGCGTCACACTTTGGCACTATAACTTCACACTTTGGCACTAGAGCGTCACACTTTGGCACTAGAGAGTCACACTTTGGCACTAGAGCGTCACACTTTGGTACTAGAGCGTCACACTTTGGCACTAGAGCTCCACAATTTGGCACAAGAGTGTCACACTTTGGCACCAGAGCGTCACACTTTGGCACCAGAGCGTCAGACTTTGGAACTATAGCGTCACACTTTGGCACCAGAGCATCACACTTTGGCACTAGAGCATCACACGTCGGCACTAGAGCTTCAGACTTTGGCACTAGAGCTTCAAACTTGGTACAAGAGCTTAACACTTTGGCACAAGAGCGTTACACTTTGGCATAAGAGCTTCGCACTTTGGCACTAGAGCATCACAATTTGGCACTAGAGTGTCACAGGTTGGCGCTAGAGCATCACACTTTGGCACTAGAGTTTCACACCCTGGCACTTGAGCATCACACATTGGCACTAGAGCGTAACACTTTGGCACTAGAGCGTCACAATTTGGCACTAGAGTGTCACACTTTGGCACTAGAGTGTCACACTTTGGCACTAGAGCTTCACATATTGGTACTAGAGCGTCACACTTTGGCACTAGAGCGTCACAATTTGGCACTAGAGTGTCACACTTTGGCACTAGAGTGTCACACTTTGGCACTAGAGCTTCACATATTGGTACTAGAGCGTCACACTTTGGCACTAGACCATCACACTTTCGGACTAGAGCGTCACACTTTGGCACTAGAGCGTCATACTTTGGCACTAGACAGTTACACCTTGGCAGTGGAGCATTACACTTTGGCACTAGAGCTCCACAACTTGGCTCTACAACTTCACACTTTGGCACTAAAGAATCATACTTTGGCACTAGACCTTTACACTTTGGCAGCAGAGCATCAGACTGTGGCACTAGAGCATCAAACTTTGGCACTAGAGCTTCACACTTTGGCGCTAGAGCGTCAAACGTTGGCACTAGAGCGTCAAAATTTGGCACTAGAGCATCAAACTTTGGTACTAGAGCGTCATACTTTGGCACTAGAGCTTCACACTTTGGCGCTAGAGCGTCAAACGTTGGCACTAGAGCGTCAAAATTTGGCACTAGAGCATCAAACTTTGGTACTAGAGCGTCATACTTTGGCAATAGAGTGTAACACTTTGGCACGAGAGCATCACACTTTGGCACTAGAGCGTCACACTTTGGCAATAGAGCATCACACTTTGGCACTAGAGCATCACACTTTGGTACTAGAGCGTCATACTTTGGCAATAGAGTGTAACACTTTGGCACGAGAGCATCACACTTTGGCACTAGAGCGTCACACTTTGGCAATAGAGCATCACACTTTGGCACTAGAGCGTCACACTTTGGCACTAGAGCATCCCACTTGGGCACTAGAGCTCCACACTTTGGCACTAGAGCGTCACACATTGGCACCAGAGCGTCAGACTTTGGCAATAGAGCGTCACACTTTGGCACTAGAGCATCCCACTTGGGCACTAGAGCTCCACACTTTGGCACTAGAGCGTCACACATTGGCACCAGAGCGTCAGACTTTGGCAATAGAGCGTCACACTTTGGCACTAGAGCGTCACACTTGGGCACTAGAGTGTCAGACGTTGGCATTAGAGCTTCACAATTTGGCACATGAGCTGCACACTTTGGCACGTGAGCTCAACACTTTGGCACTAGAGTGTCACACTTTGGCACTAGAGATTCACTCTTAGGCACTAGAGTGTCACACTTTGGCACTAGAGCGTAACATGTTCGCGCTAGAGCGTGAACCTTTGGCACTAGAGCGTCACACCTTGGCACTTGAGTGTCACGATTTGGCACTAGAGTGTCACACTTTGGCATTAGAGCTTCACACTTTGGCACTAGAGCTTCACATATTGGTACTAGAGCGTCACACTTTGGCACTAGACCATCACACTTTCGGACTAGAGTGTCACACTTTGGCACTAGAGCGTCACACTTTGGCACTAGACAGTTACATGTCGGCAGTGGAGCATTACACTTTGGCACTAGAGCTTCACAACTTGGCTCTACAACTTCACACTTTGGCACTAAAGAATCATACTTTGGCACTAGACCTTTACACTTTGGCACTAGAGCTTCACAACTTGGCTCTACAACTTCACACTTTGGCACTAAAGAATCATACTTTGGCACTAGACCTTTACACTTTGGCAGCAGAGCATTAGACTGTGGTACTAGAGCATCAAACTTTGGCATTAGAGCTTCACACTTTGGCGCTAGAGCGTCAAACGTTGGCACTAGAGCGTCACACTTTGGCACTAGAGCATCAAACTTTGGTACTAGAGCATCAAACTTTGGCATTAGAGCTTCACACTTTGGCGCTAGAGCGTCAAACGTTGGCACTAGAGCGTCACACTTTGGCACTAGAGCATCAAACTTTGGTACTAGAGCGTCATAATTTGGCAATAGAGTGTCACACTTTGGCACTAGATCGTCACAATATGGCACTAGAGCGTCACACTTTGGCAATAGAGCATCACACTTTGGCACTAGAGCGTCACACTTTGGCACTGGAGCGTTCCACTTGGGCACTAGAGCTCCACACTTTGGCAGTAGAGCGTCACACTTTGGCACCAGAGCTTCAGACTTTGGCAATAGCGCGTCACACTTTGGCACTAGAGCGTCACACTTTGGCACTGGAGCGTTCCACTTGGGCACTAGAGCTCCACACTTTGGCAGTAGAGCGTCACACTTTGGCACCAGAGCTTCAGACTTTGGCAATAGCGCGTCACACTTTGGCACTAGAGCATCACACTTGGGCACTAGAGAGTCAGACGTTGGCATTAGAGCTTCACAATTTGGCACAAGAGCTTCACACTTTGGCACGTGAGCTTAACACTTTGGCACTAGAGTGTCACACTTTGGCACTAGAGCTTCACTCTTAGGCACTAGAGGGTCACACTTTGGCACTAGAGCGTCACATGTTCACGCTAGAGCGTGAACCTTTGGCACTAGAGCGTCACACCTTGGCACTTGAGCGTCACGATTTGGCACTAGAGTGTCACACTTTGGCATTAGAGCTTCACCCTTTGGCACTAGAGCGTCAAATTTTGGCAGTAGAGATTCAAAACTTGGTACTAGAACGTCACACTTTTGCACTAGAGCGTCACACTTTGGCACTAGAGGGTCACACTTTGGCACAAGAGCATCACACGTTGGCACTAGAGCGTCACACTTTGGCACTCAAGCTCCAAGATTTGGCACTAGAACCTCACACTTTGGCACTAGAGAGCCATTTTTGGCACTAGAGCTTTACACTTTGGCTCTAGAGCATCAGACGTTTGCACTAGAGCGTCACACTTTGGCACAAGAGCTTTACACTTTGGCACTAGAGCGTCACACTTTAGCACTTTAGCGTCACACTTTGGCACTAGAGCGTCAAACGTTGGCACTAGAGCTTTACACTTTGGTACTGAGAATTAGCTTTGGGCACTAGAGGGTCACAATTTTAGACTAGAGCTTCACATTTGTGGCACAAGAGCACCACACATTGGCACTAGAGCCTCACACTTTGGCACGGGAGCTTCATAGGTTGGTATAAGAGCATCACAATTTGGCACTAGAGCGTCACACGTTGGCACTAGAGCATTGCAAGTCAGCACTAGAGCTCCACACTTTGGCACTAGAGCATCACAATTTGGCACTAGAGCGTCACACGTTGGCACTAGAGCATTGCAAGTCAGCACTAGAGCTCCACACTTTGGCACTAGAGCATCACAATTTGGCACTAGAGCATCATTATTTGGCACTGAGCGTTACACTTTGGCACTAGAGCGTCACACTTTGGGCAGTAGAGCGTCACACTCAGTTACTAGAGCGTCAAATTTTGGCACTAAAGTGTCACCCTTTGGCACGCGAGCGTCACACTACGGCACTAGAGCGTCACACTTTGGCACTAGAGAAACACACTTTGGCACTAGAGCTTCACACTTTGGCACTAGAGCTTCACACCTTGGCACTAGAGCATCATACTTTGGTACTATAGCTTCAAACGTTCGTACTAGAGATTCAAACTTTGGCACTAGAGCTCCACACTTTGGCACTAGAGAATCACACTTTAGCACTAGAGCTCCACACTTTGGCAATAGAACGTCACACTTTGGCACTAGAGTGTCACACTTTGGCACTAGAGCGTCACACTTTGGCCCTAGAGCGTCACACTTTGGCACTAGAGCTCCACACTTTGGCAATAGAACGTCACACTTTGGCACTAGAGTGTCACACTTTGGCACTAGAGCGTCACACTTTGGCCCTAGAGCGTCACACTTTGGCACTAGAGCGTCACACTTTGGCAGCAGAGAGTCACACTTTGGCACTAGAGCGTCACACTTAGGCACTAGAGCTCTACACTTTGGCACGAGAGCGTTAGACTTTGACTCTAGACCGTCACACTTTGGCACTAGAGCTTCACACATTGGCACTAGAGCGTCACACATTGGCACTATAGCGTCAGACTTCGGCACTAGAGCATCACACTTTGGCACTAGAGCTGCACACATTCGCACTAGAGCGTCACACTTTGACATTAGAGCTTCACACTTTTGTACTGGAGTGTCACACATTGGCACTAGAGAATCACCCTTTCGCACTAGAGCGTCACACTTTGGCACTAGAGCTGCACACATTCGCACTAGAGCGTCACACTTTGACATTAGAGCTTCACACTTTTGTACTGGAGTGTCACACATTGGCACTAGAGAATCACCCTTTCGCACTAGAGCTTCACAACTTGGCACTGGAGAATCACACTTTGGCACTAGAGCGTAACACTTTGGCACTAGAGCATCACACTTTGGCACCAGAGCTCAACACTTTGGCACTAGAGCATCATACTTTGGCACTGGAGCGTCACACTTCGGCACTAGAGCTCTACACTTTGGCACTAGAGGGTCACACTTTGGCACAAGAGTGTCACAGTTTGGCACTAGAGCATCACACTTTGGCACTAGAGCGTCACACTTCGGCACTAGAGCTCTACACTTTGGCACTAGAGGGTCACACTTTGGCACAAGAGTGTCACAGTTTGGCACTAGAGCATCACACTTTGGCACTAGAGCGTCATCATTTGGCACTAGAGAATCACAATTTGGCACTAGAGTGTCACACTTTTGCACTACAACGTCACACGTTGGCACTAGAACGTCACAATTTGGCACTTGTTCTCCACACTTTGGCACTAGAGCGTCACAATTTGGCACTAGAGTGTCACACTTTTGCACTACAACGTCACACGTTGGCACTAGAACGTCACAATTTGGCACTTGTTCTCCACACTTTGGCACTAGAGCGTCACACTTTGGCACTAGAGTGTCACACTTTGGCACTAGAGCGTCACACTTTGGGACTACAGCTTCACACTTTGGTATTAGAGCTTCATAATTTGCCAGTAGAGCTTCACACTGTGGCACTAGAGCGTCATACTTTGGCACTAAAGCTTCACACTTTTGCACTAGAATTTCACCTTTGGCACTAGAGCGTCACACTTTGGCACTAGAGCATCACATTTTGGCACTAGAGATTCACAATTTGGCACTAGAGCGTCACACTTTGGTACTAGAGCGTTACACTTTGGCACTAGAGCTCCACACTTTGGCACAAGAGCTTTACACTCTGGCACTAGAGCGTCACAATTTTGAACTGGAGCATCACATTTTGGCACTGGAGCGTCATCTTTTGGGAATAGAGTCACACTTTGGCACTAGAGTGTCACACTTTGGCACTAGAGCACCACACTTTGACACAAGAGCATCAAAATTTGGCACTAGAGCTTTAGAATTTGGCACAAGAGTGTCAGACTGTGGCACTAGAGCGTCACACTTTGGCAATATAGGTTCAAACATTGGCACTAGAGCGTCACACTTTGGCACTAGAGTGTCACACTTTGGCACTAGAGCGTTACACGTTAGCACTAGAACTCCACACATTGGCACTAGAGCGTCACAATTTGGCACTAGAGAATCACACTTTGGCACTAGAGCATTACACTTTGAAACTAGAGAGTTCCACTTTGGGCAATAAAGCTTCACACTTTGGCTCTAGAGCGTCACACTTTGGCACTAACGCGTCACCCTTTGGCACTAAAGCGTCACATTACGGCACTAGAGCGTCACAATTTGGCACTAGAGCAGCACACGTTGGCACTACAGCATCACACTTTGGCACTAGAGCTTCACACCCTGGCATTAGAGTGTCACACTTAGGTACTACAGCTTCAAACGATGCACTAGAGCTTTAAACTTTGGCACTAGAGCGTCACCCTTTGGCACTAGAGAATAACACTTTAGCACTAGAGCTCCACACTTTGGCAATAGACCTTCACACTTTGGCACTAGAGTGTCACACTTTGGCACTAGAGCGTCACACTTTGGCACTAGAGCATCGCACTTTGGCACTAGAGCGTCACACTTTGGCACTAGAGCGTCACGCTTTGGCACTAGAGTGTCACACTTTGGCAGTAGAGCTCTACACTTTGGCACAAGAGTGTCAGACATTGGCACTAGAGCCTCACACTTTGGCACTAGAGCTTCACACATTGGCACTAGAGCGTCACAGTTTGACGTAAGAGCTTCATACTTTTGCACTAGAGCATCACACTTTGGCACAAGAGCATCACACTTTGGCACTAGAGCTTCACAATTTGGCACTAGAGCATCAAAATTTGGCAAAAGAGTGTCACACTTTGGCACTAGAGCATCACACTTTGGCACAAGAGCATCACACTTTGGCACTAGAGCTTCACAATTTGGCACTAGAGCATCAAAATTTGGCAAAAGAGTGTCACACTTTGGCAATAGAGAATGAAACGTTGGCTTTAGAGCATCATTGTTTGGCTCTAGAGAGTCACACTTTGGTACTAGAGCGTCACACGTTGGCACTAGAGCGTCACACTTGAGCAGTAGAGCGTCACACTTTGGCATTAGAGCTCAACACTTTGGCACTAGAGCGTCACACTTTGGCACTAAAGAATCACACTTTCGCACTAGAGTTTCAACTTTGGCACTAGAGCGTCACAATTTGGCTCTATAGTGTCACACTTTGGCACTAGAGCGTCACCCTTTGGCACTAGAGCTTCAGACTTTGGCACTAGGGCGTCACACTTTGGCACTAGAGCGTCACCCTTTGGCACTAGAGCTTCAGACTTTGGCACTAGGGCGTCACACTTTGGTACTAGAGCATTACAATTTGGCACTAGAGAATCACATTTTACCACTAGAGCATCATCTTTTGGGAATAGGGAGTCACATTTGGGCACTAGGGTGTCACAATTTGGCACTAGAGCATCACACTTTGACACAAGATCGTCACACTTTGGCACTAGAGCTTTGCACTTTGGCACTACAATGTCAGGCTGTGGAACTAGAGCGTCACACTTTTGCACTATAGCTTCACACTTTGGCACTAGAGCGTCACACTTTGGCACTAAAGTTTCACACTTTGGCGCTAGAGTGTCAAACATTGGCACTAGAGCGCCGCACGTTGGCATTAGAGCATCACAATTTGGCTCTAGAGCATTATACTTTGGCATTAGAGTGTCACACTTTGGCACTAGAGCTTCCCACTTTGGCACTAGATCGTGACACTTTGGCACTAGAGCGTCACCCTTTGGCAGAAGTGCGTCACAATTTGGCACAAGAGCGTCACACAATATCACTAGAGCGTCACACTTTGGCACTAGATCGTGACACTTTGGCACTAGAGCGTCACCCTTTGGCAGAAGTGCGTCACAATTTGGCACAAGAGCGTCACACAATATCACTAGAGCGTCAAATTGTGGCACTAGTGCTCAATCTGGAGCAAGCCCAAGACAACTGGAGCAAGTTCAAGACAACTGGAGCAAGGCCAAGACAACTGAAGCAAGACGAAGACAACTGGATCAGGGCCAAGACAACTCGAGCAAGCCCAAGACAACTGGAGCAAGTTCAAGACAACTGGAGCAAGGCCAAGACAACTGAAGCAAGACGAAGACAACTGGATCAGGGCCAAGACAACTCGAGCAAGCCCAAGACAACTAGAGCAAGCCCGAGACAACTGGGGCAAGCCAAAGACAACTGGAGCAAGGTGAAGAAAACTGGAGGAAGGCCAAAACAACTGGAGCAAGCCCAAGACAACTGGAGCAATCCCCAGACAACTGGAGCAAGTCCAAGACAGCTGGAGCAGGGCTAAGAAAACAGGATCAAGCCAAAGACAACTGAAGCAAGTGTACAATATGAAATGACAAATATAGAAAATGAGAAACATATTAAATGGCAAGTATACAACATGATAGATATATAAACAGACATATGTTCATGAAAAATATGTAAAACATAACATAAATCAAATGACAGAAACGTATAATCACAAACATGTAACATAACAAACGTATAGTGACCAAGATGTAAAAAGATAAATACATCAAATGAAAAATGGGTAAGATAAAAGAAATATCACATGAAAAATATATTAAATTACAAGTATATAGAATGGAAAATATACAAAATGACAGATACATAACATGAAAGACATCTAAAGTTTCAAATTTATAAAACGACAGCTATATAAATGACAAATACGTTAAATTTAAAATGTAGATAATGAAAATTATAAAAATGAAAAACATATAAGATGACAAATATTTAAAATGAAAAATATGTAAAATGATAAAAAGTGGAAAATTATAAATATATAGAACGAAAAAATGTAATATGAAAACAATATGAAATGACAGAAATTTAGAATTACAAATATGTAAATTCATTCATATATAAAATTTAAAAATATTCTTATTGAATAATACATGAAATTAAAAATATATGAAGTGCCAAATATTTCCAATGAAAATATTTAAAATGACAAACAACCCAAATAACAAATATGTAAAAGGGCAATTCAAAATGACAAATTTTAAAAATGAAACATATATAAAGTGAAACATATGTAAAATGATAAATATATAAAATGATAAGTATGTAAAATTTCAAATATTTAAAATGAAAAATATTTAAAAGTATTATTTTATACCATGACAAATATGTAAAGAGACGATATTATAAAATGACGAATATGAAAAAAGACAAACTTTTAAAATGACAAATATCTGAAATGACGAATATGCAAAATGACAGATATCTAGACAGAAAAGTATTCAATCGACAAACATGTATAATGACAAATATGTAAATCGACAAAATATAACGTGACAAACATGTATAATGACAAACATGTGAAATGAAACGAATATGAATGACAAATATGTAAAATGACAAACTTTCAAATACAAATTTTGGGAAATAACAAATATGTAAAATTACAAATATTTACACAAGAGAAAACCTAAAATGACGTACATGAAATGGAAAAAATGCAAAATTATAAATATGTAAAATGACAAATATGTAAAATGCCTAGTATGTAAAATTCCAAATATTTGAAAGGACATGTATATAAAATGGAAAATATGGAAGATTATATATACGTATATAATGAAAAAAAAATAAAATATTTAAATTTACAAATATGAAAATTGACACATGTTACAGATGACAAATTATTCAATGACAAACTTATAACATGAAAAATATATAAAATGACAAAAATGTAGAAGGAAAAGATTAAAAATTACAAATGTCAATGGACAGGTATAAAAAATGACAAGTATGGAAAATGATAAATGTAAGAAATTTCAAGTATGAAATTTGACCAATATATAAAATAACAAATATTTTAAATGAAAATATCTGAAATGACGAATAAATAAAATGTTAAGTATGAGAAATGACAAATATATGAAATGCAAAATATACAAAATGACAAATATAAAGAATGACAGATTTATAAAATAAAATACATGTAAAATGACGAATATATCAAATGAAAAATATGTAAAATGACAATTATGTACCACCACCAGTTTATAGAGCTATAAATATGTAATATGAAAAATACAGGAAATGAAATATATGGAAGCAAAGTATAGAAAATAGAAAAACATATAAAATGACAAGTTTGTAAAATTAAAGATCTATGAATTGAAAAATATGTAAAATGAAATATGTACCAAATGAAACATATTTAAAAGGATTAATGTGTAAATGAAAAAAGTTTTGAAATGAAAAATATATAAAATTAGAACTATGTAAAGTGACAAGAATAGAAAATGACAAAGTATGTACGATGACGAATATGCAAAGAGATAAATATGTAAAATGACACATATGTAAGATGAAAAATGTATAACAAGGCCAAGAGAACTGGAGCAAGCCGAAGACAACTTGAGCAAGCCCAAGACAACTGGAGCAAGCCCAAGAAAACCGGAGCAAGGCCAAGAAAATTGGAGCAAGCCCGAGAGACCTGGAGCAATCCCAAAACAACTAGAGGAAGGCCAAGAAAACTGGAGCAAGGCCAATAAAACTGGAGCAAGCCCAAGACAAATAGAGCAAGCCCAGCACAACTGGAGCAAGCCCTAGACAACTGGAGAAAGCCCAAGACAACTGGAGCAAGGCCAAGACAACTGGAGCATGGCCAAGACAACTGGAGCAAGGCCAAGACAACTGGAGCAAGGCCAAGACAGCTGTAGCAAGCCCAAGACAACTGAAGCAAGGCCAAGACAAATCGAGGCAACCCAAGACGACAAGAGCAAGCCCAAGACAACTGAAACAAGTATACAATATGAAATCATAAATATACAAAATGACAAATATATAAAATGATTACTGGAGCAAGCCAAAGACAACGGGAGCAAGCCAAAGATAATAGGAGCAAGGTCAAGACAACTGGAGCAAGCCCAAAACAACTAGAGCAAGGCCAAGACAACTGGAGCAAGGCAGAGACAACTGGAGCAAGCCCAAGACACATGGAGCGAGCCCAAGACAGCTGGAGCAAGCTCAAGAAAACTGGAGCAAGCCCAAAACACGTGGACCAAGCCCAAGACAACTGAAGCAAGGCCAACACAACAGGAGCAAGGCCAAGATAACTGGAGCAAGCAGAAGACAACTGAAACAAGCCCAGGCCAACTGGAGAAAGGCCAAGATAACTGGAGAAAGGCCAAAACAACTGGAGCAAGTCCAGGACAACTGGAGCAAGCCCAAGAAAATTGGAGAAAGGCCAATAAAATTGGAGCAATCCCAAGACAACAGGAGCAAGCCTAAGACGATTGGAACAAAACCAAGAGAACTGGAGCAAGCCCAAGACAACTGGAGCAAGGCCAAGACAACTAGAGCAAGGCCAAGAAAACTGGAGCAAGGCCAAAATACCTAGGGCAAGGCCAAGACAGATGGAGCAGACCCAAGACAATTAGAGCAAGGCCAAGACAACTGGAGCAAGCCCAAGACAACTAGAGCAAGGCCAAGACAGCTGGAGCAAGGCCAAGACAGCTGGAGCAAGGCCAAGACAGCTGGAGCAAGGCCAAGACAGCTGGAGCAAGGCCAAGACAGCTGGAGCAAGGCCAAGACAGCTGGAGCAAGGCCAAGACAGCTGGAGCAAGGCCAAGACAGCTGGAGCAAGGCCAAGACAGCTGGAGCAAGGCCAAGACAGCTGGAGCAAGGCCAAGACAGCTGGAGCAAGGCCAAGACAGCTGGAGCAAGGCCAAGACAGCTGGAGCAAGGCCAAGACAGCTGGAGCAAGGCCAAGACAGCTGGAGCAAGGCCAAGACAGCTGGAGCAAGGCCAAGACAGCTGGAGCAAGGCCAAGACAGCTGGAGCAAGGCCAAGACAGCTGGAGCAAGGCCAAGACAGCTGGAGCAAGGCCAAGACAGCTGGAGCAAGGCCAAGACAGCTGGAGCAAGGCCAAGACAGCTGGAGCAAGGCCAAGACAGCTGGAGCAAGGCCAAGACAGCTGGAGCAAGGCCAAGACAGCTGGAGCAAGGCCAAGACAGCTGGAGCAAGGCCAAGACAGCTGGAGCAAGGCCAAGACAGCTGGAGCAAGGCCAAGACAGCTGGAGCAAGGCCAAGACAGCTGGAGCAAGGCCAAGACAGCTGGAGCAAGGCCAAGACAGCTGGAGCAAGGCCAAGACAGCTGGAGCAAGGCCAAGACAGCTGGAGCAAGGCCAAGACAGCTGGAGCAAGGCCAAGACAGCTGGAGCAAGGCCAAGACAGCTGGAGCAAGGCCAAGACAGCTGGAGCAAGGCCAAGACAGCTGGAGCAAGGCCAAGACAGCTGGAGCAAGGCCAAGACAGCTGGAGCAAGGCCAAGACAGCTGGAGCAAGGCCAAGACAGCTGGAGCAAGGCCAAGACAGCTGGAGCAAGGCCAAGACAGCTGGAGCAAGGCCAAGACAGCTGGAGCAAGGCCAAGACAGCTGGAGCAAGGCCAAGACAGCTGGAGCAAGGCCAAGACAGCTGGAGCAAGGCCAAGACAGCTGGAGCAAGGCCAAGACAGCTGGAGCAAGGCCAAGACAGCTGGAGCAAGGCCAAGACAGCTGGAGCAAGGCCAAGACAGCTGGAGCAAGGCCAAGACAGCTGGAGCAAGGCCAAGACAGCTGGAGCAAGGCCAAGACAGCTGGAGCAAGGCCAAGACAGCTGGAGCAAGCCCAAGACAAAGGAGCAAGCCCAAGACAACTGGAGCATGCCCAAGACATCTGGAGCACGGCCAAGACGACTGGAGCAAGTCCAAGACAACTGGAGAAAGGCCAGACAACTGGAGCAAGCCCAAGAGAACTAGAGCAAGGCCAAGACAACGAGAGCAAGCCCAAGACACCTGGAGCAAGCCAAAAACACCTGTAGAAACGCCAAGACAACAGGAGCAAGGACAAGGCAACTGGAGCAAGCCCAAGACAACTGGAGCAAGCCCAAGACAACTGGTGCAAGTCCAAAACAACTGGAGCAAGGCCAAGACAACTGGAGTTTTCCCGAGACAACTGGAGAAAGCCCAAGACAACTAGAGCAGGCCTAAGACAACTGGAGCAACGCCAAGACAACTGGAGCAAGGCCAAGACAACAAGAGCAAGGCCAAAAGAACTGGAGCAAGGCTAAGACAGCGGGAGCAAGCCCAAGACAACTGGAGCACGGCGAAGACAACACAAGCAAGCCTAAGACAATTAGAGCACGTCGAAGACACCTGGGTCAAGCCCAAGACAAATGGAGCAATCAAAACACAACTGGAGGAATGCCAAGACAAATGGAGACAGCCAAAGACAACTAGAGCAAGCCGCAGACAACTGGAGCAATTCCAAGAAAGCTGCAGCATTTATAAGACAACTTGAGCAAGCCAAAAACAACTGGAGCAAGACAAATATAACTGGAGCAAAGCCAAGACAATTGGATCATGCCCTAGACAACTTGAGCAAGCCTGATAGAACTGGAGCAAGGCCAAGACAACTGGAGCAAGCCAAAGATAACTGGAGCAAGCTCAAGACAACTGGACCAAGCCCAAGACAACTGGAGCAAGCCTGATAGAACTGGAGCAAGGCCAAGACAACTGGAGCAAGCCAAAGATAACTGGAGCAAGCTCAAGACAACTGGACCAAGCCCAAGACAACTGGAGCAAGGCCATGACAACTGGAGCAAGGCCAAGAAAACTGAAGCAAGCCCAAGACAACTGACGCAAGCCCAAGAAAACTGGAGCAAGCCCAAGACAACTAGGGCAAGGCCAAGACAGATGGAGCAAGCCAAAGAGTACTGGAGCAAGGCCAAGATAACTGAAGGAAGCCAAAGTCAACAGGAGCAAGCCCAAGAAAGCTGGGGCAAGCCCAAGATAACTCGAGTAAGCCTGAGACAGCAGGAACAAGGCCAAGAAACGTTGAGCATGCCCAAGACAACTGGAGCAAGGTTAAGAAAACTGGAGCAAGCCCAATAAAAATGGAGCAAGGCCAAGACAACTGGAGCAAACCTAAGACTCTTGGAGCAAAGTTCATTCACCTGAAGCAAGGCCAAGACAACTAGAGCAAGGCCAAGACAACTGGA
>SZWC01007545.1:72133-90145 GCA_023375785.1 Penium margaritaceum
GAGGGACGGAGGGAGGGACGGAGGGAGGGACGGAGGGAGGGACGGAGGGAGGGACGGAGGGAGGGATGGAGGGAGGGACGGGTGGACGGATGGACAGACAGACGTACGGACGGACGGGGGGACTGACGGAGGGAGGAGAGACGGGAGGGAGGGAGACAAGGAGAGTGGGGATCGAGAGAGAGGGGAGGAAAGAGTATGGGAGGGGAACGGGAGCAGGGAAGGAGGGCGAGGGCAAGGGTCAGGGGAAGGAAGGAGAGGGAAGGTTGGAGGGCTCACCCGAGCCCCGGAACATGCCGCAGGGGGTGGAAGGGGGGGGGGCAGTCGCCGCGCGCCACCGGGCGCCACGCGCCAACGGAAGCTGGGCGGCAACAACGGCAGCGCCAACGGGCGCCGCACGCCAATGGCGCCGCCGTTCGTGCCGCCAAAACGCGGACGAGGGGGGGGAAGCGCCGGTGCGTGCCACGGGGGGAAGGCAGCCCCGACGCGCGCCACAAGGGGGGGGGGGCAGGCACCGCGCGCCAACGGGCGCTGCGCGCCAAAGGGGGCGCCGCGCGCAAACGGACACCGTGCGCAAACAACGCAACGCCAACGGGCGCCACGCACCAATGCGCGCCGCGCGCCAACGACGGGGTCGCTCGCAAAAGGAGAGCCGTGCGCTGACAGAGCCACCAGCGCACGACGGGCAAAGGGCCAACGCGAACGGGGAAGCGACGACGGTGGAGCGTGAGAGGAAGGGGGCGTAGCCGCGTGTAGGAGGCAGAAGCGAGGGTGATCGGCTAACCCACCGGCCAGGAGACTGGATGCGATGCCATGTTGAAGAGGATTGAGGGGGCCGACAGGGAAAATCAGGAGTAGGATAGAGAACAAAAAACTTTGTGATCAAGAAGTAAATGGAACAGAACACTGAGGCCTCCATAAGGAGGCAAGCATGCACGCGCGCCATCCTAGTTGGACTGGCGCGCTCACGTAGCGACCTTACGGCTCGTAGCCGTTGACCTCAACGGTCCTCACTTTGGGAAAATGCCAAACTATGGACAAGGTCACAAAATGTCCTACTCCACTAAGCACTAATCTGTGGAGAGATGACATTTACTACTTTAACAAGGCCAAGACAAATCGAGGAAACCCAAGAGCACTAGAGCAGGCCCAAGATAACTCGGGCAAGCCCAAGACAAGTGGAGCAAGCCTGATACAACTGGAGGAAGGCCAAGACAACTGGTGAAAGACCAAGAAAACTGGAGTAAGCCCAAGAAAACTGGAGGAAGGCCAAGACAACTGGAGCAAGGCCAAGAAAATTGGAGCAAGCTCAAGAAAACTGGAGCACGACCAAGACAACTGGACCAAGCCCAAGACACCTGGAGCAAGCTAAAAACAACTGGAGCAAGGCCAAGACAACTGGAGCAAGGCCAAGAAAACTGGAGCAAGCCCAAGACACCTGGAGCAAGCTAAAAACAACTGGAGCAAGGCCAAGACAACTGGAGCAAGGCCAAGAAAACTGGAGCAAACCCAAGACAACTGGAGCAAGCCCAAGAAAACTGGAGCAAATCCAAGGCAACTGGAGAAAGCCCAAGACAACAGGAGCAAGCCCAAGACAACTGAAGCAAGTCCAATACAACTGGAGCAAGGCCATGACCACTGGAGTTAGGCCAAGAAAACTGGATCAAGGCCAAGAGAGGTGGAGAAAGCCCAAGACAACTGGAGCAAGCCCAAGAAAACTGGGGCAAGGCCAAGACAACTGGAGTAGTCCCAAGACACCTGTAGCAAGCCCAAAACAACTGGGGCACGGCCAAGACAACTGGAGCAAGCCCAAGAAAACTGGGGCAAGGCCAAGACAACTGGAGTAGTCCCAAGACACCTGTAGCAAGCCCAAAACAACTGGGGCACGGCCAAGACAACTAGAGCAATGCGAAGACAACTCGAGCAAGCCCAAGACAACTGGAGCAAGCCCAAGACAACTGGAGCAAGTCGTAGACAGCTGGAGCAAGCCCAAGACAACTGGAGCAAAGCCCAAGACAACTGGAGCAAGCCCAAGACAACTGGAGCAAAGCCAAGACAGCTGGAGCAAGCCCAAGAAAACTAGAGCAGGGCCAAGACAAATCGAGCAAGCCCAAGACATTTAGAGCAAGCCCAAGACAACTGGGGCAAGCCCAAGAATACTGGACAAACCCTCATACAGCTGGAGCAAGGCCAAGACAACTGGAGCAGGGCCAAGACAAATCGAGCAAGCCCAAGACATTTAGAGCAAGCCCAAGACAACTGGGGCAAGCCCAAGAATACTGGACAAACCCTCATACAGCTGGAGCAAGGCCAAGACAACTGGAGCAAGCTCAGGATAGCTGGACCAAGACCAGGAAAACTGGAGCAAGCCCAAGAAACCTGCAGTAAGGCCAAGACAACTGGAGCAGTGCCAAGACACCTGGAGCAATCCCAAGACAACTGGAGCAAAGCCCAAGACAACTGTAGCAAGCCCAAGACAACTGGAGCAAAGCCAAGACAGCTGGAGCAAGCCCAAGAAAACTGGAGCAGGGCCAAGACAAATCGAGCAAGCCCAAGACATTTAGAGCAAGCCCAAGACAACTGGAGCAAAGCCAAGACAGCTGGAGCAAGCCCAAGAAAACTGGAGCAGGGCCAAGACAAATCGAGCAAGCCCAAGACATTTAGAGCAAGCCCAAGACAACTGGGGCAAGCCCAAGACTACTGGAGCAACCCTAAGACAGCTGGAGCAAGGCCAAGACAACTGGAGCAAGCTCAGGACAGCTGGACCAAGCCCAGGACAACTGGAGCAAGCCCAAGAAACCTGGAGCAAGGCCAAGACAACTGGAGCAGTGCAAAGACACCTGGAGCAAGCCCAAAGAACGTGGGGCAAGGACGAGACTACTGGAGCAATGCCGAGACAACTCGAGCAAGCCCAAGAACACTGGAGCAAGCCCAAGACAACTGGAGCAAGGCCAAGACAACTGGAGCAGTGCAAAGACACCTGGAGCAAGCCCAAAGAACGTGGGGCAAGGACGAGACTACTGGAGCAATGCCGAGACAACTCGAGCAAGCCCAAGAACACTGGAGCAAGACCAAGACAACTGGAGCAAGTCTTAGACAACTGGAGCAAGGCCAAGACAATTGGAGCAATTCCAAGACAACTGGAGTAAGGCCAAGACAGCTGGAGCAAGCCCAAGAAACCTGGAGCAGGGCCAAGACAACTCGAGCAAGCCCAAGAAATTTAGAGCAAGCCCAAGACAACTGGGGCAAGCCCAAGACAACTGGAGCAAGGCCAAGACAACTGGAGCAAGGCCAAGACAGCTGGAGCAAGCCCAAGAAACCTGGAGCAGGGCCAAGACAACTCGAGCAAGCCCAAGAAATTTAGAGCAAGCCCAAGACAACTGGGGCAAGCCCAAGACAACTGGAGCAAGCTGAAAGCAACAGGAGGAAGGCCAAGAAGACTGGAGCAAGCCCAAGAGCACTGGAGCAAACCGCAGACAATTGGACCAAGTCCAAGACAACTGGAGCAAGCCCAAGACAAGTGGACCAAGCCCAAGACAACTGCAGTAAGGCCAAGACAGCTGGAGCAAGGCCAAGACAACTGGAGCAAACCTAATACAACTGACGCAAGCCCAAGACAACTGGAGCAGGACCAAGAGAACTATGGAAAGGCCAATCCAGATGGAGCAAGGCCAAGACTACTGGCAGAAGGTGAAGACAACCGGGGCAAGCCCAGGAAAACTGGAGCAATCCCAAGACAACTGGGGCAAGCCCAAGACAGCTGGAGAAAGCCTAAGACAACTGGAACAAGGCCAAGAAACATGGAGCAAGCCCAAGACAACTGGACCAAGCCCAAGACAACTGGATCAAGCCCAAGAAAACTGGATCAAGGCCAACACATCTGTTGCACGCCCAAGAAACTTGGGGCAAGGCCACGACAACTGGAGCAAGGCCAAGACAACTGGAGCAAGCCCAAGACAACTGGATCAAGCCCAAGAAAACTGGATCAAGGCCAACACATCTGTTGCACGCCCAAGAAACTTGGGGCAAGGCCACGACAACTGGAGCAAGGCCAAGACAACTGGAGCAAGCCCAAGACAACTGGAGCAAGCGCAATACATCTGAAGCAAGTCCAAGAAAACTAGAGGAAGGCCAAGACAACTGGAGAAAGCCCAAGAAAACTGGAGCAAGCCCAATACAACTGGAGCAAGGCCAAGACAACTGGAGCAAGCGCAATACATCTGAAGCAAGTCCAAGAAAACTAGAGGAAGGCCAAGACAACTGGAGAAAGCCCAAGAAAACTGGAGCAAGCCCAATACAACTGGAGCAAGGCCAAGACAACTGGAGCAAAGCCAAGAAAACTGGAGCAAGCTCAAGACAACTGGAGCAAGCCCATGACAACTGGAGCAGGGCAAAGACAACAGGAGCAGGGCAAAGAAAAGTGCAGCAAGGCCAAGACAACTGGATCAAGCCCGAGACAAATGGAGCAAGCCCAAGACAACTGGAGCAAGACCAAGACAACTGGAGCAAGGCCAAGACAACTGGAGCCAGGCCAAGACAACTAGAGAAAGGCCAAGACAGCTGTAGCAAGCCCAAGACAACTGGAGCAAGGCCAAGACAACTGGAGCCAGGCCAAGACAACTAGAGAAAGGCCAAGACAGCTGTAGCAAGCCCAAGACAACTGGAGCAAGGCCAAGACAAATCGAGGCAACCCAAGACGACTAGAGCAAGCCCAAGAAAACTGAAACAAGTATACAATATGAAATGAAAAATATATAAAATGACCACTATACAAAATGACAGATATATGAACAGACATATGTAAATGACAAATATGTAAAACAAAAACAAATAAAATGACAAACACATCAAAAACCTGTAACATAACAAACGTACAGTGAAAAGTATGTGAAAGAATAAATACATCAAATGAAAAATGTGTAAGATAAAAAATATATCAAATGAAAACCATATGAAATGAAAAATATATAGAATGAAGAATGTACAAAATGACAGATATATAACATGAAAGACATAAAATGACAAATGTATGAAATGACAAATATTTAAATGAAAAATTTAGAAAATTAAAATTATGTAAAATGATCAACATATAAGATGACAAATATGTAAAATGACAATTATGTAAAATGACAAAATATGTAAAATGACAAATATATTGAACAAGAAATATGTAATCTGAGATCAATATCTAATTACAGATATATAAAATTACAATTATTTAAATTTACTAGTATATAAAATGAAATATTTGTATATTGAGTAATGCATGAAATTGCAAATATATCAAGTGAAAAATATTTCCAATGAAAATATGTAAAATGAAAAACAACCCAAATGAAAAATATGTAAAAGGGAAACTTTTCAAAATTACAAATATGTAAAATGACAAATATTTAAAACGAAAAATATGTAAAATGATAAATATGTAAACTTACAAGTATGTAAAATGTCCAATATTCTACTCTAAAATGACGTTTATAGAATGAAAAATATGTATATTTAACTAATGTCTGAAATAAAAAAATATATGAAGTCACAAATATGTAAAATGATAAATATGTAAAATGAAGAATCTATAAAATGACAAATATGCAAAATGACAATTAAGTAAAACGAAAAATAGTTAGAATGAAGAGTAGGCAAAATTACAAATATGTAAAATGATAAATATGTAAAATGAAGAATCTATAAAATGACAAATATGCAAAATGACAATTAAGTAAAACGAAAAATAGTTAGAATGAAGAGTAGGCAAAATTACAAATATTTAGACTGAAATATTTCAATCGAAAAATATGTAAAATGACGAATAAGTAAAACGACAAACATATAACATGACAAACATGTAAAATGACAAGTATGTAAAATGAAAAGTACATGAATGACAAATATATAAAATTAAAAAGCTTTGGAATCACAATCATGGAAAATTAATAGTATGTACAATGACATCTTTAAACACACAAAACATGAAATCACAAATATATGAAATGGAAAATATTCAAAATGACAAATATTTAAAACGAAAAATATGTAAAATGACTAGTACAATAAAAGCGAAATATATAAAATGAAACATATATTAAATGGAAAATATGGCAAATTATATATATATAAAATGACAAATATAACATTACAAATGTGTAAAATCACAAATATGGAAAATAACACATATTAAAGATGACATTTTTTCAATAAAAAACGTATAACATGAAAAATATATAAAATGACAAATATTTAAAATGAAGATCTTCAAAATGACTAATATGTAACGTGACATATAAAAATTGACAAGTATGGAAAATGACAACTACATGAAATTTAAATTATGTAATTTGACTGATATATAGATAACAAATATGTTAAAAGAAAAATATCTGAAATGACAAACAAATACAATGGCATCTAAAATGACAAATATATGAAATGAAAAATGTATAAAATGACACATATACAGAATGACAGATGTATAGAATGAAAGTTATGTAAAATAAGAAATATAAAACATGAAAAATATGTAAAATGACATTTATAAACCGAGAAAAGTTTATAGAGTTACAAAAATGTAATATGATAAATATAGGAAATCAAAAACATATGGAAGAAAAATATGTAAAATTTAAAAATATGAAAAATGACGATTATGTAAAATGACAGATCTATAAAGTGACAAATATGTAAACTGAAATATTTACCAAATGAAAGATATTTAAAATGATGAATCTGTACATTGAAAAATATGTGAAATGAAAAATATATAAAATGCGAAATACATACAGTGAGAAATATAGAAAATGACAAAGTACGCAAGATGATGAATATGTAAAGAGATAAATATGTAGAATGACAAATATGTAAAATGACAAATATATAACAAGGCCAAGACAACTGGACCAAGCCCAATACAACTGGAGCAAGCCCAAGACAACTGGAGCAAGCCCAAGAAAACTGGAGCAAGGCCAAGAAAACTTGAGCAAGCCCGAGAGACCTGGAGCAATCCCAAAACAACTAGAGCAAGGTTAGAAAACCTGGAACAAGGCCAATAAAACTGGAGCAAGCCCAAGAAAACTGGAGCAAGGCCAAGAAAACTTGAGCAAGCCCGAGAGACCTGGAGCAATCCCAAAACAACTAGAGCAAGGTTAGAAAACCTGGAACAAGGCCAATAAAACTGGAGCAAGCCCAAGACAACTAGAGCAAGCCCAACACAACTGGAGCAAACCCTAAACAACTGGAGCAAGTCCAAGGCAGCTGGAGCAAGGCGAAGAGAACTGGAGCAAGCCAAATACAACTGGAGCAAGCCCAAAACAACTAGAGCAAGGCCAAGACAACTGGAGCAAGGCCAAAACAACTGGAGCAAGCCCAAGAAACCTGGAGCAAGCCCAAAACAGCTGGAGCAACCCCAAGACAACATGAGCAAGCCCAAGAGAAGTGGACCAAGCCCAAGACAACTATAGCAAGGCCAAGACAACTGGAGCAAAACCAACACAACTGAAACAAGCCCAGGACAACTGGAGAAAGGCTAAGACAACTGGAGCAAGGCCAAGAAAACTGGAGCAAGCACAAGAGAACTGGATCAAGCCCAAGACAACTGGAGCAATGCCCATGAAAGTGGAGCAAGCCCAAGACAACAGGAGCAAGCCTAAGACAGCTGGAGCAAACCCAACACAACAGGAGCAAGTCCAAGACAACTGGAGCGAGGCCAAGACAACTAGAGCAAGGCCAAGACAACTGGATCAAGGCCAAAACACCTAGGGCAAGCTGAGACAGATGGAGCAGACCCAAGACTACTGGAGCAAGGCCAAGACAACTGGAGCGAGGCCAAGACAACTAGAGCAAGGCCAAGACAACTGGATCAAGGCCAAAACACCTAGGGCAAGCTGAGACAGATGGAGCAGACCCAAGACTACTGGAGCAAGGCCAAGACAACTGGAGCAAGCCCAAGACAACTTGAGAAAGCCCAAGACAACTGGGGCAAGCCCAAGGCAAATGTAGCAAGCCTAAGAACACTGAAGAAGGGCCAGAACAACTGGAGCAAGCCCAATAAAACTGGAGCAAGGACACGACAACTGGAGCAAACTCAAGGCACCTGGAGCAAGCCAAAAACAACTGGAGCAAGGCCAAGACAACTGGAGCAAGGCCAATACAACTTGAGCAATCTCAAGACAACTGGAGCTAACCCAAGACAAATGAAGCAAGTCCAAGACAATGATAAACGTATAACATGACAAATATATAAAATTCAAAATATGTAACATGAAGATCTTTTAAATGACAAATATGTAAAGTGACAGATATAAAAAATGACAAGTATGGAAAATGACAAATGCATGACATGTCAACTATGTAATTTGAACTATATATAAAATAGAAAATATGTTAAATGAAAAATGTCTGAAATGAGAAGTAAATAAAATGGCAAGTATCGAAAATGACAAATATATATAAAATGAAAAATATATGAAATGACAAATATACAGAATGACACATGTATAGATTGAACGTTATGTAAAAAAAGAAATATATGACATGAAAAACATGTAAAATGACATTTATAAACCATGAAAAGTTTATAGAGTTACAAATATGTAATATGATAAATATAGGAAATGAAAAACATATGGAATAATATATATATAAAATATAAAAATATGAAAAATGACGAGTATGTAAAATGACAGATCTATAAAGTGAAAATTCTGTAAAATGAAATATTTACCAAATGAAAGACGTATAAAATGATGAATGTGTAAATTGAAAAATATTTGGAATCAAAAAATCATATAATGAGAAATATATAAAGTGAGAAATAAAGAAAATGACAAAGTAAGCAAGAAGAAGAATATGTAAAGATATAAATATGTAGAATGACAAATATGTAAAATGACAAATAAATAACAAGGCCAAGACAACTGGAGCAAGCCCAAGACAAGTGGAGCAAGCCCAAGACAACTGGAGCAAGCGCAAGAAAACTGGAGCAAGGCCAAGAAAACTGGAGCAAGCCCGAGAGACCTGGAGCAATCCCAAAACAACTAGAGCAAGGTTTTGAAACCTGGAGCAAGGCCAATAAAACTGGAGAAAGCCCAAGACAACTAGAGCAAGCCCAACACAACTGGAGCAAACCCTAAAGAACTGGAGCAAGTCCAAGGCAGCTGGAGCAAGGCCAAGACAACTGGAGCAAGACAAATACGACTGGAGCAAGCCAAATATAATTGGAGCAAAGCCAAGACACCTGGAGCAAGCCCAAAACAACTAGAGCAAGGCCAAGACAACTGGAGCCAGGCCAAGACAACTGGAGCAAGCCCAAGACACCTGGAGCAAGCCCAAGACAGCTGGGGCAACCCCAAGACAACATGAGCAAGCCCAAGACAAGTGGACCAAGCCCAAGACAACTATAGCAAGGCCAAGACAACTGGAGCAAGGCCAAGACAACTGGAGCAAGACCAACACAACTGAAACAAACCCGGGAAAACTGGAAAAAGGGCAAGACAACTGAAGCAATGCCAAGACAACTGGAGCAAGCCCAAGACAACTGGATCAAGCCCAAGACAACTGGAGCAAGGCCAATAAAAGTGGAGCAAGCCCAAGACAACAGGAGCAAGCCTAACACAACTTTAGCAAACCCAACACAACTGGAGCAAGCCCAGAACAACTGGAGCGAGGCCAAGACAACTAGAGAAAGGCCAAGACAACTGGAGCAAGGCCAAAACACCTAGGGCAAGGCTAAGACAGATGGAGCAGACCCAAGACTACTGGAGCAAGCCCAAAAGAACTGGATTAATCCCAAGACAACTAGAGAACGCCCAAGACAACTGGGGCAAGCCCAAGGCAACTGTAGCAAGCCTAAGACAACTGGAGAAGGGCCACAACAACTGGAGCAAGCCCAAAAAAACTGGAGCAAGGCCACGACAACTGGAGCAAACCCAAGACACCTAGAGCAAGCAGAAAACAACTGGAGCAAGGCCAAGATAACTGGAGCAAGGCCACGACAACTGGAGCAAACCCAAGACACCTAGAGCAAGCAGAAAACAACTGGAGCAAGGCCAAGATAACTGGAGCAAGGCCAAGACAACTTGAGCAATCTCAAGACAACTGGAGCAAACCCAAGACAAATGAAGCAAGTCCAAGATAACTAGAGCAAGGCCAAGACAACTGGAGCAAGCCCCAGACAACTGGAGCAAGCCTGAGACAACTGGAGGAAGGCCAAGACAACTGGAACAAGGTCAAGACAGTTCTAGCAAGCCCAAGACATCTGGAGCAAGGCCAAGCCAACTGGAGCAAGCCGAAGACAACTGGAGCAGGCCCAAGACAACTGGAGGAGGCCCAAGACAACTGGAGGAGGCCCAAGACAACTGGAGGAGGCCCAAGACAACTGGAGGAGGCCCAAGACAACTGGAGGAGGCCCAAGACAACTGGAGGAGGCCCAAGACAACTGGAGGAGGCCCAAGACAACTGGAGGAGGCCCAAGACAACTGGAGGAGGCCCAAGACAACTGGAGGAGGCCCAAGACAACTGGAGGAGGCCCAAGACAACTGGAGGAGGCCCAAGACAACTGGAGGAGGCCCAAGACAACTGGAGGAGGCCCAAGACAACTGGAGGAGGCCCAAGACAACTGGAGGAGGCCCAAGACAACTGGAGGAGGCCCAAGACAACTGGAGGAGGCCCAAGACAACTGGAGGAGGCCCAAGACAACTGGAGGAGGCCCAAGACAACTGGAGGAGGCCCAAGACAACTGGAGGAGGCCCAAGACAACTGGAGGAGGCCCAAGACAACTGGAGGAGGCCCAAGACAACTGGAGGAGGCCCAAGACAACTGGAGGAGGCCCAAGACAACTGGAGGAGGCCCAAGACAACTGGAGGAGGCCCAAGACAACTGGAGGAGGCCCAAGACAACTGGAGGAGGCCCAAGACAACTGGAGGAGGCCCAAGACAACTGGAGGAGGCCCAAGACAACTGGAGGAGGCCCAAGACAACTGGAGGAGGCCCAAGACAACTGGAGGAGGCCCAAGACAACTGGAGGAGGCCCAAGACAACTGGAGGAGGCCCAAGACAACTGGAGGAGGCCCAAGACAACTGGAGGAGGCCCAAGACAACTGGAGGAAGGCCAAGACAACTGGAGCAAGGCCAAGACAACTGGAGCAAGGCCAAGACAGCTGTAGCAAGCCCAAGACAACTGGAGCAAGGCCAAGATAAATGGAGGCAACCCAAGATGACTAGAGCAAGCCCAAGACAACTGGGGCAAGCCCTAGATAACTGGAGCAAGCCTTTTGCAGCTGGAGCAAGGCCAAGTCAACTGGAGCAAGCCCTAGACAACTTGAGCAAGCCCAAGACAACTGGAGGAAGGCCAAGACAACTGGAGCAAGGCCAAGACAACTGGAGCAAGCTCAAGAAAACTGGAGAAAGACCAAGACAACTGGAACAAGGCCAAGACACCTGGAGCAAGCCCAAAACAACTGGAGCAAGGCCAAGACAACTGGGACAGGGCGAGACAACTGGGGCAAGCCCAAGACATATGGAGCAAGCTCAAGACAACTGGAGCAAGAACAAGACAACTGGAGCAAGGCCAAGATAATAGGAACAAGCCCAAGACAACTGGAGCAAGCCCAAGACACCTAGAGCAAGGCCAAGACAAGTGGAGTAAGGCCAAGAAAACTGGAGCAATTTGAAACATTTTTCATTTTACATATTTTATATTTTAGACAGTTGGTAAGTTTACATATTTGCCATTTCAGACATTTTTCATTTTACACATTTGAAAATTTACACGTTCGCCATTTTATATTCTTGTCACTTCATATATTTATCATTTAAACATTATTGATTTTAAATATTTCTCCCTTTAAATATTTGTTATTTTACATAATTTTAATTGTAAAAAGTTGTAATTTCTGTTTTTTTAAATATTTTTCACTTTATATACTAGTCATTCTACATATTTTCATTGGAGATATTTGACACTTTAAATAGTTGTAATTTTATACATCAGTCGATTTACATGTTTATCATTTTATATGGTAGTAAATGTACATACGTTTCATTGTATATATGTTTCATTCCACTTTTTTGTCATGTTACATATTCGTCACTTTACATATTTTTCATTCTAAAAAGCTTTTCATTTTACATAGTTGTAATTTTACATATTTTTCATCTTATATATTTGTCATTTTACATATTTGGCATGTTTTATATTTGTCATTTCAATTATTTTTCTTTTTCTACCTTTCATTTGCTCTATTTATCATTTTATATATCGTTCATGTTATATATGTGACTTTCTACGTGCGTCATTCTATATATTTTTCATTTTATATATTAATCAGTTGATATATTTTTTATCTTAAAAAATTTAAATTTTATATATTTGTCATTTTACATGTATGTCAGTCTAGAATTGTGCCATGTTACATACTAGTCATTTTACATATTTTCCATCTGATATGTTTTTCATTTTACATATTTTTCATTTTAAACATCTCTGTTTATATATTTGTCATTTTACATGTATGTCAGTCTAGAATTGTGCCATGTTACATACTAGTCATTTTACATATTTTCCATCTGATATGTTTTTCATTTTACATATTTTTCATTTTAAACATCTCTGTTTATATATGTGTCATTTTTTATACTTTCATTCTATATATTTGTCAATATTTTATTTTTCATTTCATAAAGTTGTCATTCTCCATATTTTCCATTTTATACATTTTTCATTGTCCATATTTGCCATTTTTTGTATTTGTCACTTCATATGGTTGTCATTCTCCGTATTTTCCATTTTACTTATTTGTCATTTTATATAGTTGTCATTCTCCATAAGCCTTTTCTATAACTTGCTCGAAACCATACAACTCAGTAACACTCCGTACAACTCCGTAAAACTCTGTACAACGCCGTACAGCTCTGTTAAACTCCATACAACTCTGTACCACTACATACAACTCCGTATAACTGGAGCAATCCCAAGACAACTGGAGCAGACTCAAGACAACGGGACGAAGGCCAAGAAAAACAGATCAAGGCCAAGACAACTGGAGCAACCCCAAGACACCTGAGCAGGCCCAAGACAACTTGAGCAAGGCCAAGACAACTGGAGCAAGGCCAAGACAACTGGAGCAAGGCCAGGACAATTGGAGCAAGGCCAAGACAGCTGGAGCAAGCCCAAGATAACTGGAGCAAGCCAAGACAACTTGTGAAATCCCAAGACAACTGGAGAAAGCCCAAGACAACGGAGGCAAGGGAAAGAGAACTGGAGCAACCCAAGACAATTGGAGAAAGGCCAAGACAACTGGAGCAAGCACAAGACAACTGGATCAAGCCCAAAACAACTGAAGCAAGCCCATAAAAACAAGAGTGAGGCCAAGACAACTGGAGCAAGCCCAAGAAACCTAGATCAAGCTAAAAAAAACTGGAGCAAGGCCAAGACAACTAGAGAAAGCCCAAGACAACTGGAGGAGGCTCAAGACAACTGGAGGAAGTCCAAGACAAGTGGAGAAATGCCAAGACAACTGGACCAAGCCCAATACAACTGGAGCAAGGCCAAGACAACTAGAGAAAGCCCAAGACAACTGGAGGAGGCTCAAGACAACTGGAGGAAGTCCAAGACAAGTGGAGAAATGCCAAGACAACTGGACCAAGCCCAATACAACTGGAGGAAGGCCAAGACTACTGGAGCAAGGCAAAGCAAACTGGAGCAAGCATAAGAAAACTGGAGCAGGCCCAAGACAACGTGAGCAAGGCCAAGGAAACTGAACCAACGCCAAGAAAACTGGAGCAAGGCCAAGACAGCTGGAGCAATGCCAGGACAGCTGGAGCAAGCCCAAGACAACTGGAGCAAGGCCAAGACAACTAGAGCAAGCCCAAGACAATTGGGGAAAGCCCAAGACAACTGGAGCAAGCCCAAGACAACTGGATTAAGGCCAAGAAAACTGGGGCAAGCCCAATACAACTGGAGCTAGCCCAAAACAACTGGAGCAATGCCAAGAAAACTTGAGCAAGCCTAAGACAAGTGGAGCAAGCCCAAGAAAACTGGAGAAGGCCGAAACAACCAAGAGGAAGGCCTAGACAACTGGAGCACCGCCAAGACAACTGGAGCAAGCCCAAGACAACTTGAGCAGGCCCAAGACAACTGGAGCAAGGCCAATACAACTGGAGCAAGGCCAAGACAACTGGAGCAAGGCCAAGACAACTAAGGCAAGGCGTAGACTACTGGAGCAAGGCCAAGGCAGGTGAAGCAAGCCCAAGATAACTGGAGCAAGGCCAAGACAACTGGAGAAAGCCAAAGCAACTGGAGCAAGCCCAAGACAACTAGGGCAAGGCCAAGAAAACTGGACCAAGGCCAAGACAACTGGAAAAGGCCCAAGACAACGAGAGCAAGCTGAAGACATCTTGAACAAGCCCAAGACAACTGGAGCAAGGCCAAGAAAACTGGAGCAAGTCCAAGAGAACTGGAGCAAGGCCAAGACAACTGGAGCAAGCCCAAGACAGCTGGAGCAAGTCCAAAACAACTGGAGCAAGCCCAAGACAACAGGATAAATCCCAAGACAACTGGAGCAAGGCCAAGACAACAGGATCAAGCCCACGACAACTGGAACAAGCCCAAGATAGCAAGAGCAAGGCCAAGACAACTGGAGCAAGCCCAAGACAGCTGGAGCAATCCCAAGACACCTGGAGGAGGCCATGAAAAACTGGAGCAAGGCCAAGACAAGTGGAGCAAGGACAACACAACTGAAGCAAGCCCAGGACAACTGGAGCAGGCCCAAAACACCTGGAGCAAGGCCAAGACAACTGGAGCAAAGCTAAGACAACTGGAGCAAGGCCAAGACAACTGGAGCAAGGGAAAGACAGCTGGAGCAAGCCCAATACAACTTGAACAAGGCCATGACAGCTCCAGCAAGCCCAAGACAGCTAGAGCAAGGCTTTGGCACTCGAGCGTCATACGTTGGCACTAGAGCGTCACACTTTGGCACTAGAGCTTTACACTTTGGAACTAGAGCGTCACACTTCCGGACTAGAGCGTCACACATTGGCACTAGGGAATCACAATTTGGCACTAGAGCATCATCTTTTGGCACTAGAGCGTCACACTTTGGCACTAGAGCGTCGCACTTTGGCACTAGAGCGTCACACTTTGGCACTAGAGCATCACACTTTGGCACTAGAGCTCCACAGTTTTGCACTAGAGCATCACACTTTGGCACTAGAGTGTCACAATTTGAAACTAAGGTATCACACTTTGGCACTAGAGCTTTACACTTTGGTACTAGAGCGTCACACTTTGGTGCTAGAGAGTGACACTTTGGCACCAGAGAATCACAATTTGGCACCAGAGCTTCATCGTTTGGCACTAGAGCGTCACACTTTGGTACTAGAGCGTCGCACTTTCACACTAGAGCATCACACTTTGGCACAAGAGCGTCGCACTTTGGAACTGAAGCTCCACATTTTGCACTAGAGTGTCACACTTTGGCACTAGAGTGTCACACTTTGAAACAAGAGCCTTACACTTTGGCACAGGAGCCTCACACATTGGTACTAGAGCGTCACACTTTGCCACTAGAGCTTAACACTTTGGCACTAAAGCTTCACACTTTGGTACTAGAGCGTCACACTTTGAAACAAGAGCCTTACACTTTGGCACAGGAGCCTCACACATTGGTACTAGAGCGTCACACTTTGCCACTAGAGCTTAACACTTTGGCACTAAAGCTTCACACTTTGGTAGTAGAGCGTTACACTTTGGCACTCGTTCTCCACATTTTGGCACTAGAGCATCACACTTTAGCACTATAACATCACATTTTTGCACTAGAGCGTCACACTTTGGCAATAGAGTGTCACACATGGGCACTAGAGCGTCACACTTTGGCACTCGTTCTCCACATTTTGGCACTAGAGCATCACACTTTAGCACTATAACATCACATTTTTGCACTAGAGCGTCACACTTTGGCAATAGAGTGTCACACATGGGCACTAGAGCGTCACACTTTGGCCACAAAGTGTCAGACTTTGGCACTATAGCGTCACACTTTGGCACTAAAGCATCACACTTTGGCACTAGAGCTTCACACGTTGGCACTAGAGCTTCACACTTTGGCACTAGAGCTTCACACTTTGGCAATAGAGCTTAACACTTTGGCACAAGAGCGTCACACTTTGGCACAAGAGCTTCACACTTTGGCACTACAAAATCACACTTTGGCACTAGAGCGTCACAGGTTGGCGCTAGAGGATCACACTTTGGCACTAGAGTGTCACACCCTGGCACTTGAGCGTCACACATTGGCACTAGAGCGTCACACTTTGGCACTAGAGTGTCACACTTTGGCACTAGACCATCACACTTTTGCACTATAGGGTCACACTTTGGCACTAGAGTGTCACACTTTGGCACTAGACCGTCACACGTTGGCACAGGAGCATCACACTTTGGCACTAGAGCTCCACAACCTGGCTCTACAACTTCACTTTGGAACTAGATCATCACACTTTGGCACTATAGGGTCACACTTTGGCACTAGAGTGTCACACTTTGGCACTAGACCGTCACACGTTGGCACAGGAGCATCACACTTTGGCACTAGAGCTCCACAACCTGGCTCTACAACTTCACACTTTGGAACTAGATCATCATACCTTGGCACTAGAGCTTTACACTTTGCCAACAGAGCATTAGACTGTTGCACTAGAGCATCACACTTTGGCACTACAGCTTCACACGTTGGCACTAGAGCATCACACTTTGGCACTATTGCGTCACACTTTGGTACTAGAGCGTCATACTTTGGCATTGGAGTGTCACACTTTGGCTCTAGAGCCTCACAATTTGGCACTAGAGCATCACACTTTGGCAAAAGAGCATCACACTTTTGCACTAGAGCATCACACTTTGGCACTAGAGCGTACCACTTGGGCACTCGAGCTCCACACTTTGGCACTAGAGCGTCACACTTTGGCACCAGAGCATCAGACTTTGGCTCTAGAGCGTCATACTTGGGAACTAGAGCGTCAGAAATTGGCACTAGAGCTTCACAATTTGGCACAAGAGCTTCACACTTTGGCCCGTGAGCTTAACACTTTGGAAATAGAGCATCACACTTTGCGACTAGAGCTTCACTCTTAGGCACTAGAGGGTCACACTTTGGCACTAGAGCGTCACATGTTCGCACTAGAGCGTGAACCTTTGGCACTAGAGCGTCACACCTTGGCACTTGAGCATCACAATTTGGCACTAGAGTGTCACACGTTGGCACTAGAGCTTCACACGTTTGCACTAGAGCGTCACACTTTGGCACTAGAGCATCACATTTTGGCACTAGAGCGTCACGTTGGCACTGGAGTGTCACACTTTGGCACTCGAGCTCCAAGATTTGGCACTAGAGCGTCACACTTTGGCACTAGAGCATCTATTTTGGCACTAGAGATTTACACTTTGGCACTAGAGCGTCAGACTTTGGCACTAGAGCGTCACACTTTGGCATAAGAGCTTTACACTTCGGCACTAGAGCGTCACACTTTGGCACTATAGCGTCACACTTTGGCACTAGAGCGTCAAACTTTGGCACTAGAGCTTTACACTTTGGTACTGAGCGTCAGATTTGGGCACTAGATGGTCACACTTTGGGACTAGAGCTTCACATTTAGGCACTAGAACACCACAAATTGGCACTAGAGCGTCACACTTTGGCACTAGAGCTTCATAGGTTGGTATTAGAGCATCACACTTTGGCACTAGAGCGTCACACTTTGGCACTAGAGAATTACACATAAGCACTAGAGCTCAACACTTTGGCACTAGAGCGTCACAATTTGGCACTAGAGCATCACACTTTGGCACTGAGCGTTACACTTTGGTACTAGAGCGTCACACTTTGGGCACTAGAGCGTCACACTCTGGCACTAGACCGTCATACTTTGGCACTAAAGCGTCACCCTTTGGCACTAGAGCGTCACACTACGGCACTAGATCATCACACTTTGGCACTAGAGCAGTACACTTTGGCACTACAGC
>SZWC01007545.1:90427-126926 GCA_023375785.1 Penium margaritaceum
ACTTTGGCACTAGAGCGTCACACTTTGGCACTAGAGCTTCACACATTGGCACTACAGCATCACACTTTGACATTAGACCTTCACACTTTGGCACTGGAGTGTCACGCGTTGGCACTAGAGCATCATCCTTTGGCACTAGAGCTTCACAATTTGGCACTGGAGCATCCCAAGTTGGCACTAGAGTTTCACACTTTGGCATTAGAGTGTCACACTTTGGCACTAGAGCATCACACGTTGGCACCAGAGCTTAACACTTTGGCACTAGAGCGTCATACTTTGGCACTAGAGTTTCACACTTTGGCATTAGAGTGTCACACTTTGGCACTAGAGCATCACACGTTGGCACCAGAGCTTAACACTTTGGCACTAGAGCGTCATACTTTGGCACTAGAGCATCACACTTTGGCACTAGAGCTCTACACTTTGGCACAAGAGTGTCACACTTTTGCACAAGAGCGTCAAAATTTGGCACTAGAGCATCACACTTTGGTAATAGAGCGTCACACTGTGGAACTAGAGCTTCACACTTTGGCACTAGAGCGTCACACTTTGGCACTGGAGCTCCACACTTTGGCACTAAAGTGTCACACTTTGGCACTAGAGTGTCACACTTTGGCACTAGAACGTCACACTTTGGGACTAGAGCTTCACACTTTGGTACTATAGCGTCATACTTTGCCACAAGAGCTTCACACTTTGGCACTAGAGCGTCACATTTTGGCACTTAAGCTTTTTACTTTGTCACTAGAGTTTCACCTTTGGCACTAGAGCGTCACACTTTGGCATTAGAGAATCACAATTTGGTACTAGAGCGTTACACTTTGGCACTAGAGCTCCACACTTTGGCACTAGAGCTTTACACTTTGGCACTAGAGAGTCACAACTTGGAACTAGAGCATCACATTTTGGTACTAGAGCGTCATCGTTTGGGAATAGAGAGTCACAATTTGGTACTAGATTGTCACACTTTGGCACTAGATCATCAAACTTTGACACAAGAGCGTCATACTTTGGCACTAGAGCTTTACACCTTGGCACTAGAGTGTCAGACTGTGGCTCTAGAGCGTCACACTTCGGCACTATAGCTTCAAACGTTGGCACTGAAGCATCACACTTTGGCACTAGAGCGTCACACTTTGGCACTAGAGTGTCACAATTTGGAACTAGAGCATCACACGTTGGCACTAGAGAGTTACACTTTGGCAGTAGAACATCACACTTTGGGCACTAGAGCGTCACCCTTTCGCATAAGAGCATCCCAATTTGGCACTAGAGTGTCACAATTTGGAACTAGAGCATCACACGTTGGCACTAGAGAGTTACACTTTGGCAGTAGAACATCACACTTTGGGCACTAGAGCGTCACCCTTTCGCATAAGAGCATCCCACTTTGGCACTAAAGCGTCACCCTTTGGCACTAGAGCGTCACACTACGGCACTAAAGCGTCACACTTTGGCACTAGAGTGGCACACTTAGGCACTACAGCGTCACACGTTGGCACTAGAGCTTCACACTTTGGCACTAAAGCGTCACCCTTTGGCACTAGAGCGTCACACTACGGCACTAAAGCGTCACACTTTGGCACTAGAGTGGCACACTTAGGCACTACAGCGTCACACGTTGGCACTAGAGCTTCACAGCTTGGCACTAGAGCGTCACACTTTGGTACTACAGCTTCAAACGTCCGCACTGGAGCTTTAAACTTTGGCACTAGAGCGTCCACCTTTGGCACTAGAGAATAACACTTTAGCACTAGAGCTCCACACTTTGACAATAGAACTTGACAATTTGGCACTAGAGTGTCACACTTTGGCACTAGAGTTTCACAGTTTGGCACTAGAGCGTCACACTTTGGCACTAGAGCATCACACTTTGGCACTAGAGCCTCACACTTTGGCACTAGAGCATCACACTTTGGAACTACAGCTCTACACTTTGGCACTAGAGCGTCAGACTTTGGCACTAGAACGTCACACTTTGGCACTAGAGCTTCACACATTGGCACTAGAGTGTCGAACTTTGATAATAGAGCTTCACACTTAGGCACTAGAGCGTCACACTTTGGCACTAGAGCATCACACATTGGCACTACAGCTTGACACTTTGGCACTAAAGCGTCACACTTTGGCACTAAAGCTTCACACTTTCGCACTAGAGTTTCAACTTTTTCATTAGAGCGTCACACTTTGGCACTTGAGCGTCACACTTTGGCACTAGAGCGTCACACTTTGGAACTAACGCTTCATACTTTGGAACTAGAGCATCACACTTTGGTACTAGACCGTTACACTTTGGCACTAGAGCTCCACAATTTGGCACTAGATCTTTACACTTTGGCAGTAGAACATCACACTTTGGGCACTAGAGCGTCACACTTTGGAACTAACGCTTCATACTTTGGAACTAGAGCATCACACTTTGGTACTAGACCGTTACACTTTGGCACTAGAGCTCCACAATTTGGCACTAGATCTTTACACTTTGGCAGTAGAGCGTCACACTCTGGCACTAGGGCATCACATTTTGGAACTAGAGCATCATCTTTTGGGAATAGAGAGTCAAACTTTGGCACTAGAGTGTCACACTTTGGCACTAGAGTATCACACTTTGACACAAGAGCGTCACACTTTGGCACTAGAGTTTTACACTTTGGCACTAGAGTGTAAGACTGTGGCACTAGAGCGTCACAATTTGGCATTATAGCTTCACACTTTGGCACTAGCGCATCACACTTTGGCACTACAACGTCACACTTTGGCGCTAGAGCGTTACACGTTAGCACAAGAGCTCCACACTTTGGTAAAAGAGATCTACACTTTGGCACTAGAGTGTCGCACTTTGGCACTAGAGCGTCACACATTGGCACTAGAGCGTCACACTTTGGCACTAGAGCGTCACACTTTGGCACCAGAGCTCTACACTTTGGCACTAGAGCATTAGACTTTGGCACTAGAGCGTCACACTTTGGCACAAGAGCTTCACACATTGGTACCAGAGCGTAAGACATTGACATTAGAGCTTCACACTTTGGCACGAGAGCGTCACACTTTGGCACTAGAGCGTCATACTCTGGGACTAGCGTGTTACACTTTGGCACTAGAGCTTTACATTTTGGCACTAGAGAGTGACACTTTGGCACAAGAGCGTCACAATTTGGCACTAGAGCATCACACTTTGGCACTAGAGCGTCATTGTTTGGCACTAGAGAGTCACACTTTGGCACTAGAGTGTCACACTTTGGCACTAGAGCGTCACACTTTGGCACTAGAGTGTCACACTTTGGCACTAGAGCGTCACACTTTGGCACTAGAGATTCACACATTGGTACCAGAGCGTCATACTTTGCGACTAGAGCTTCACATTTTGGCACTAGAGCGTCACACTTTGGCACTAAAGCTTCAAACGTTCGCACTCGAGTTTCAACTTTGGCACTAGAGCGTCACACATTGGCACTAAAGCGTCACAATTTGGTACTAGAGCGTCATACTTTGCCACTAGAGCTTCACACTTTGGCACTAGAGCGTCACACTTTGGCACTAAAGCGTCACACTTTGGCACTAGAGCATCAAACTTTGGCAGTAGAGCCTCACACTTTGGCACAAGAGCGTCACACATTGCTACTAGAGAGTTACACTTTGGCACTAGAGATACACACTTTGGAATTAGAGATTTACACTTTGGCACTAGAGCATCATATTTTGGCACTAGAGAGTCATCTTTTGGGAAATAGAGAGTCACAATTTGGCACCAGAGTGTCAAACAACACTAGAGCACACACTTTGACACAGGAGCGTCACAATTTGGAACTAGAGCTTTGCACTTTGGCACTAGAGTGTCAGACTGTGGCACTAGAGCGTCACACGTTGGCACTATAGCTTCACACTTTGGCACTAGAGCATCACACTGTGGCACTAGAGGGTGACACTTTGGCACTAGAGCGTTACATGTTAACACTAGAGCTCCACAATTTGGCACTAGAGCGTCACACTTTGGCATTTGAGTGTCGGACTTTGGCACTAACGCGTCACCCTTTGGCACTAGAGTGTCACACTACGGCACTAGAGCATCACACATTGGCACTAGAGAGGGACACTTTGGCACTACAACATCACACTTTGGCACTAGAGCTTCACACCTTGGCATTAGAGCGCCACACTTTGATACTACAGCTTCAAACTTTCGCACTACAGCTGAAATATTTGGAACTAGAGAGTCACCCTTTGGCACTTGAGAATCAGACTTTAGCACTAGAGCTCCACACTTTGGCAATAGAACTTAAAACTTTGGCACTAGAGTGTCACACTTTGGCACTAGAGCGTCGCACTTTGGCACTAGAGCGTCACACTTTGGCACTAGAGTGTCACACTTTGGCACAAGAGCTCTACACTTTGGCACAAGAGCGTCAGACGTTGGCACTAGAGCGTCACACTTTGGCACTAGAGCTTCACACATTGGCACTAGAGCGTCACAGTTTGACATTAGAGCCTCACACTTTGGCACTAGAGCGTCACACTTTGGCACTAGAGCATCACACTTTGGCACTAGAGCTTCACACATTGGCACTAGAGCGTCACAGTTTGACATTAGAGCCTCACACTTTGGCACTAGAGCGTCACACTTTGGCACTAGAGCATCACACTTTGGCACTAGAGCTCCACAATTTGGCACTGGAGCGTCACACTTTGGAACTAGAGCGTCACACTTTGGAACTAGAGCATCACACGTTGGCACCAGAGCTCAACACTTTGGCACTAGAGCGTCATACTGTGGCACTAGATCGTCACACTTTGGCACTAGAGCGTCACACTTTGGAACTAGAGCATCACACGTTGGCACCAGAGCTCAACACTTTGGCACTAGAGCGTCATACTGTGGCACTAGATCGTCACACTTTGGCACTAGAGCTTTACACTTTGGCACTAGAGCATCAAACGTTTGCACTAGAGCGTCATCCTTTGGCTCTAGAGAGTCACACTTTGGTACTAGAGAGCCTCACGTTCGCACTAGAGCGTCACACTTTGGAACTAGAGCATCACACTTTGGCACTAGAGCTCAACACTTTGGCACTAGAGCGTCACACTTTGGCACTAGAGTGTCACACTTTGGCACTAGAGTGTCACACTTTGGCACTAGAGCTTCACACTTTGGTATTAGTGCGTCATACTTTGCTACTAGTGCTTCACACATTGGTACTAGAGCGTCACACTTTGGCACTAGAGCGTCACACTTTGGCACTAGAGCGTCACACTTTGGCACTAGAGTGTCACACTTTGGCACTAGAGCGTCACACTTTGGCACTAGAGCTTCACACTTTGGTATTAGTGCGTCATACTTTGCTACTAGTGCTTCACACATTGGTACTAGAGCGTCACACTTTGGCACTAAAGCTTCACACATTCGCACTAGAGTTTCAACTTTGGCACTAGAGCGTCACACTTTGGCACTATAGCGTCACACTTTGGCACTAGAGCGTCACACGTCGGCACTATAGCTTCACACTTTGGCACTAGAGCGTCAGACTGTGGCACTAGAGGGTCCCACTTTGGCACTAGAGCGTTACATGTTAACACTACAGCTTCACACTTTGGCACTAGAGCGTCACAATTTGGCATCTGGAGCATCACACTTTGGCACTAGAGCGTCAAACTGTGGCACTAGAGGGTCCCACTTTGGCACTAGAGCGTTACATGTTAACACTACAGCTTCACACTTTGGCACTAGAGCGTCACAATTTGGCATCTGGAGCATCACACTTTGGCACTAGAGAGTTACACCTTGGTACTAGAGCATTACACTTCGGGCACTAGAGCGTCACACTTTGGCATTAGAGCGTCACACTTTGGCACTAACGCATCACCCTTTGGCACTAGAGCGTCACAATACGGTACTAGAGCGTCACACATTGGTAGTAGAGCGGCACACTTTGGCACTACAGCATCACACTTTGGCACTAGAGCTTCACACCTTGACACTAGAGTGTCACACTTTGGTACTAGAGCTCCAAACTTTTGCACTAGAGCTTAAAAATGTGGCACTAGAGCGTCACCCGTTGGCACTAGAGAATCACACTTTAGCTCTAGAGCTCCACACTCTGCCAATAGAACTTCACACTTTGGCACTAGAGTGTCACCCTCTGGTACTAGAGCGTCACACTTTGGCACTAGAGCGTCACACTTTGGTACTAGAGCGTCACACTTTGGCACTGGAGTGTCACACTTTGGTACCAGAGCTCTACACTTTGGCACAAGAGCGTCATACGTTGGCACTAGAGCGTCACACTTTGGTACTAGAGCGTCACACTTTGGCACTGGAGTGTCACACTTTGGTACCAGAGCTCTACACTTTGGCACAAGAGCGTCATACGTTGGCACTAGAGCGTCACACTTTGGCACTAGAGCTTCACACATTGGCACTAGAGAGTCACAGTTTGACATTAGAGCCTCACACTTTGGCACTAGAGCGTCACACTTTGGCACTAGAGCATCACACGTTGGCACTAGAGCTTCACACATTGGCACTAGAGAGTCACAGTTTGACATTAGAGCCTCACACTTTGGCACTAGAGCGTCACACTTTGGCACTAGAGCATCACACGTTGGCACTAGAGCTTCACACTTTAGCACTGGAGCATCACACTTTGGCACTAGAGCGTCACACTTTGGAACTAGAGCATCACACGCTAGCACTAGAGCTCAACACTTTGGCACTAGAGCGTCATACTTTGGCACTAGAGCATCACACTTTGGCACTAGAGCTTTATACTTCGGCACTAGAGTGTCCCACTTTGGCACAAGAGCGTCACACTTTGACAATAGAGCATCAAAATGTGGCACTAGAGCATCATCGTTTGGCTCTAGAGATCACTCTTTGGTACTAGAGCGTCACACGTTGGCACTAGAGCGTCATACTTTGGCACTAGAGCATCACACCTTGGCACTAGAGCCCAACACTTTGGCACTAGAGCGTCACACTTCGGCACTAGAGTGTCACACTTTGGCACTAGAGCGTCATACTTTGGCACTAGAGCTTCACACTTTGGTATTAGAGCGTCATATGTTTCCACTAGAGCTTCACACTTTGGCACTAGAGCGTCATACTTTGGCACTAGAGCTTCACACTTTGGTATTAGAGCGTCATATGTTTCCACTAGAGCTTCACAGTTTGGCACTAGAGCGTCACATTTTGGCACTAAAGCTTCACACTTTCCACTAGAGTCTCAACTTTGGCACTAGAGCGTCACACTTTGGCACTATAGAGTCACACTTTGGCACTAGAGCGTCACACTTTGGCACTAGAGCTTCACACTTTGGCACTAGAGCGTCACACTTTGGTACTAGAGCGTTACACTTTGGCATTAGAGCATCACATTTCGGCACTAGAGCGTCATCTTTTTGGAGTAGAGAGTCACATTTTGGCACTAGAGTATCACAATTTGGCACTAGAGCATCACAATTTGACACAAGAGCGTCACACTTTGTGTCAGAAAGGACTCCAATGCCAACAAGTCACTTCCAACCAAAACCTGGAAATAGTTGCACATGTGCCCCGGGTTCACGTCCTGCCCCCCAGACAACCTCAACATCACAATCTCCACCTCTCCGGGAAGGCACACCTCAGAGGAACGACTGAACCGGAAATCCTTGTGACGTGGACATGGGCAGGCGGGAACAGTCTCGCTCAGGCGTATCCGCAACAGCCGTATGGTCAAGTTGGCCAACTTAACGGAACTCCCCGCCATCACCGAAAGCCAAGATTCTTGCGTCCTACCGTCAACAACCGGCCCGGCAACAACGCAATGGTCCGATCCGCACTCATCGCCATTCCTCGAACCAAGACTCCCGCTTTGACCCGAGTGCAGCTCGGTCCCCGCTATGGGACAACCTTTGAGCTACGCGCCCTCCTCCCAAAGCACGGAACTACACGTCAATCCTCCCACAACCAGAAGTGCTCTCCCGATACGTGGCGCCACTCTGTGTCGTCACACGCAAGCCAAGTATCTGAGCGCCTCCGGCGCCTACTCACGTTTTGCCCACCATAGTAAGGGCTTAGACTAGGCTAGGACTATATGTATCCTCTTTGTGCAATCTATAAACCACCAGTTAATGGTCATTCAGTCTCATTGTCTCATCGGCCCGGGCTCCGGCCCTGCGCCCACGCGGCCTGTGACCATGGCCCGCTGCCATGGCACAGTGCCACCCTTTCTTCTCATTGCCGGTGCTTTGATCAGTTTCATCTTGCAAGGCCCGGGTTATGCCCTGCCTCCACTTCCTTCGTTCATCGCTCAGCCCACTCCCTCGCGCTGTGGCCTCGCTCATCGCTCGGCCCGCCCCTGGATGCTGCGGCTCTCCATCATCATCTTCACCTCAGCAGTCTCTTCCGCTCCTCGGCCCGCGTACCCTCGCTGCGACCCTTGTGCTCCTTTGGCCCGTGCCTCAGCGCTGCGGCCTTTCGGCCCGCGCCTCAACAGTGCCCCCAATCTTGTACCTTCAGTTTGCTCTCATGTTCTCATGACGTTCAACTTTTCCATCAGCGCTCGTGCTCATGCACCGCGCCCACTCACACTTCTGCATTTTCCTACAGTGCAGCGCTCATCTCTCAGACCGCGTCCAGACTTGCCAACATCTTGGTCCTCGTGTTTAGCCTCAAACAATGCTTTCCATGGTGCCGACAATTGACTGAAACTTTGGCACTAGAGCTTTTCACTTTGGGACTCGAGTGTCAGACTCTGGAACTAGAGCGTCACACTTTGGCACTATAGCTTCACACTTTGGCACTAGAGCGTCACACTTAGGCACTAAACCGTCACACTTTGGCACTAGAGTGTTAAACATTGGCACTAGAGCGCCCCACTTTGGCACTAGAGCGTCACACTTTGGCTCTAAAGAGTTATGATTGGACATTAGAGTGTCATACTTTTGTCATAAAACAGGTCAATGGTCACACGGCACTCCAATCCTCAACAGCCTTCATGGCATACCCTCCCTTTCTGATCTACCCCCTCAAGTGAACAATACTAATCTGCCCAAAACCTGGTCTCGGTCCAGCTCATATCCGCACAAGAGAAGACAACGGACCGACAACTCCGTAACCGGCCAACAATCTTCGCGGGCACGTCAACGGCAACACCAACAGTGCAACCTACCGGTTCTCACTCCCGCCACCGGCTGCCGCCGAAACAAGCCAACGACTGCGCAGTCGGATCCACGCTACCCGCCAAAGGCCAAGATGGCTTCCCGCTTGTTCAACCGTTTGGCCAACAACCAGGTGGCGCCGCACGGTCCCCATGGAGCCGCTTCGCAACTCTATCCCAGGCTAGAGCAGCTGTGCATCTCACGCGCCACCTCTCGTACCGTCCACCGTAGCTGGTGACTAGTAGGACATACTATATCTATGCCTATTCCATATGTACTCATTACCAGTTATTGGTCAATCAGTTCATCCTTGCCTCATTGCCTGTTCGGGCCCGGGCTTCTGCCCTGCCCCCACTCAGCCTGTGACCATGGCCCGCCGCCATGGCACAGTGCCATCTCTTCTCATCATTGTCGCTATCCTAATAAATGTCTTCCAGCAAGGCCCGGGCTTCGCCCTGCCTCCACGCTTCCCAATCGCTGCTCTGCCCGCTCCTTCGCGCTGCGGCCTCTCTCATCGCTCGGCCCGCCTCCGGACGCTGCGGCTCTCCTCCTCGTTCATCGCTCATGCCCACTCAGATGTATCAAGGCGCCTCGGACCTGATGGACTGCCGGCCCGCGTACCAACGCTGCGGCAAGCGGACCCTTCCAACCTTTGCGCTGGCAACCTGAGTCTGTGGCATCATCATCATCATCCTCAGTCTTCGTCGGACCGTGCCTCAGGGCTGCGGCCTTCCGGCCCGCGCCTCGGCACTGCCTCCTGTCGCCTCTATTGTTGCTATCATCATGTTTCTGCCTCTCTCATTCAATGCTCCTGCATTCCTCTCCTTGCAACCCATCCTGAAGTAATCCTGTCATGTATCCTGCAGCGCTCGTCCCTTGGACCGCGCACACTCTCGTCAGCAGCACATAAGCTGGCGTCAGCATCATGGCATCATCCAAAGACTGCATACATTTTCCTGACAACTTTGGCACTAGAGCTTCCCACGATCACACTAGATTGTCACACTTTGGCACTAGAGCATCACCCTTTGGCAGTAGAGCGTCACACTTTGGCACTAGAGCGTCACACTTTGGCACTAGAGCATCAAATGTTGGCAGTAGGGCTCAATCGGGAGCAAGCCCAAGACAACTGGAGGAAGTTAAAGACAACTGGAGCAAGGCCAAGACAACTGGAGCAAGCCGAAGACAACTGGATCAGGGCCAAGGCAGCTGGAGCAAGCCCACGACAACTGGAGCAGGACCAAGACAACTCGAGCAAGCCCAATACAACTAGAGCAAGCCCAAGACTACTGGGGCAAGCCCAAGACAACTGGAGCAAGGTGAAGACAACTGGAGGAAGGCCAACACAACTGGAGCAAGCCCAAGACAACTGGAGCAAGCCCCAGACAACTGGAGCAAGTCCAAGACAGCTGGAGCAGGGCTAAGAAAACTGGAGCAAGGCAAAGACAACTGAAGTAAGTATACAATATGAAATGACAAATATAGAAAATGACAAATATATATAGTGACAAGTATACAAAATACTGGATATATAATCAGACATATGTTAATGACAAATATGTGAAACATAAAATATATCAAATGACAGACACGTAAAATCACAAACATGTCACATAACAAACGTATGGTGACAAATATGTAAAACAATAAATACATCAAATGAAAATGGAGTAAGATTAAAATATCTCACATGACAAATGTAGTAAATGACAAATATATAGAATGGAGAACATACAAAACTACAGATATATAACATGAAAGACATATAAAATGACAAATATATGAACTGACATCTATATAAATGACAAATACTTTAAATGAAAATTGTTGAAAATGAAACTTATGTAAAATTACAAACATATAAGATGAAAAATATTTAAAATGAAAAATAAGTAAAATGACAAAGATATTAGAATGACAAATATATAGAACGAAAAATATGTAATATGAAAGGAATAAAATGACAGATATATAGAATTACAAATATCTAAATTCATCAATATATAAACTGAAAAATACGTATATTAAATAATATATAAAATTACAAATATATGAAGTGAAAAAAATTTCCAATGAAAATATGTAAAATGACAAACATCCCAAATGACAAATATGTAGAATGAAAAATATTTGAAATGAAGAATATGAAAAATGACATATATGTAGACTGAAAAATATTTCAATCGACAAATATGTAAATCGACAATATATAACATGAAAAACATGTAAAATAACAAGTACGTAAAATGAAACTGATATGAATGACAAATATGTAAAATGACCAAAAGTTCAAATGCCAATTATGGAAAATAAAAAATATTTAAAATGACAAATATTTACACAAAAGAAAACTTAAAATGAAAGATATATAAAATGGAAAATATGCAAGTTTGCAAATATTTGAAAGGACAAATATATAAAATGGAAAATGATTATATATTATATATATATGTATATAATGACAAATATAAAATGAAATAGATGTAAAATCACAAATATGGAAAATGACACATATTAAAGATGACAAATTATTCAATGACAAACGTGTAACATGAAAAATATATACAATGACAAATATGTAAAATTAAAAGATTTACAATTACAAATATGTAAATTGAAAGATATAAAAAATGACAACTATGGAAAATGACAAATGTATGAAATTTAAAATATGTAATATGACAAATATATAAAATAACAAATATGTTAAATGAAAAATATCTGAAATGACAAATAAATAAAATTTGGAGTATGAAAACTGACAAATATATGAAATGAAAAACATATAAAATGACAACTAAAAAGAATGACAGATGTATAAAATAAAATACATGTAAAATTATAAATATATCAAATGACAAATATGTAAAATGACAATTATGTACCATGACCAGTTTCTAGGGTTACAAAAATATAACATGACAAATACATGAAATGAAAAACATATGGAAGAAAAATATAGAAAATATAAAAATATATAAAATTAAAAGTATGTAAAATTAGAGATCTACAAAGTGAAAAACATGTAAAATTAAATATGTACCAAATGAAATATATTTAAAAGGATGAATGTGTAAATGAATAAATATTTGAAATGACAAATAAATAAAAGTAGAAATATGTAAAGTTACAAGAATAGAAAATGACAAAGTATGTAAGATGAGGAATATGCAAAGAGATAAATATGTAAAATGAGAAATATGTAAATGACAAATATATAACAAGGCCAAGACAACTGGAGCAAGCCCAAGACAACTGGAGCAAGCCCAAGACAACTGGAGCAAGCCCAAGAAAACCGGAGCAAGGCCAAGAAAATTGGAGCAAGCCCGAGAGACCTGGAGAAATCCCAAAACAACTAGAGCAAGGCCAAGAAAACTGGAGCAAGGCCAATAAAACTGGAGCAAGCCCAAGACAACTAGAGCAAGCCCAAGACAACTGGAGCAAGCCCGAGGCAACTGGAGAAAGCCCAATACAACTGCAGAAAGGCCAAGACAACTGGAGCAAGGCCAAGACAACTGGAGCAAGGCCAAGACAACTAGAGCAAGGCCAAGACAGCTGTAGCAAGCCAAAGACAACTGGAGCAAGGCCAAGACAAATCGAGGCAACCCAAGACGACTAGAGAAAGCCCAAGACAACTGAAACAAGTATACAATATGAAATGAAAAATATAGAAAATGACAAATATATAAAATGACAACTGGAGAATGCCAAAGACAATTGGAGCAAGGTCAAGAAACCTGGAGCAAGCCCAGAACAACTAGAGCAAGGCCAAGACAAACGGAGCAAGACAACTGGAGCAAGACCAAGACACATGGAGCAAGCCCAAAACAGCTGGAGCAAGCCCAAGAAAACTGGAGCAAGCCCAAGACAAGTGGAATAAGCACAAGATTACTGATGCAAGGCCAAGACAACAGCAGCAAGGCCAAGACAACTGGAGCAAGCCCAAGACAATTGAAACAAGCCCAGGACAACTGGAGAAAGGCCAAGATAACTGGAGCAAGCCCAGGAAAACTGGATCAAGCCCAAGGCGATTGGAGCAAGGCCAATAAAATTGGAGCAAGCCCAAGACAACAGGAGCAATCCTAAGAATTTTGGAGCAAAACCAAGACAACTGGAGCAAGCCAAAGACAACTGGAGCAAGGCCAAGACAACCAGAGCAAGGACAAGACAAATGGAGCAAGGCAAAAATACGTAGGGCAAGGCCAAGACAGATGGAGCATGCCCAAGACTACTGGAGCAAGGCCAAGACAACTGGAGCAAGCCCAAGACAACTGGAGCAAGGCCAAGACAACTGGGGCAAGCCCAAGACAACTGTAGCAAGCCTAAGACAACTGAAACAAGGCGAAGACAACTGGAGCAAGCCCGAGAAAACTGGAGCAAGGCCAAGACAACTGGAGCAAGCCCACGACAAGTAGAGCAAGGCCAAAACAACTGGATCAAGGCCAAGGAAACTGGCGCAATCCCAAGACAACTGCAGCAAGCCCAAGGCAACTGGAGCATGCCGAAGACAACTGGAGCAGGGCCAAGACAACTGGAGCATGGCCAAGCCAACTGGAGCAAGCCCAAGACAACTGGAGCAGGCCCAAGACAACTGGAGCAAGGCCAAGACAACTGGAGCAAGGCCAAGACACTTGGAGCAAGGCCAAGACAGTTTTGGCAAGCCCAAGACAACTGGAGCAAGGCCAAGACATATCGAGGAAGCCCAAGACAGCTAGAGCAAGCCTAGACAACTGGGGCAAGCTGAAGACAACTGAAGCAAGCCTGATACAACCAGAGCAAGGCCAAGACAACTGGAGCAAGCCCAAGACAACCGGAGCAAGCCCAAGACAATTGGAGCAAACGTATTACTATTGGAGCAAGCCCAAGAGAAGTGGAACAAGCCCAAGAAAACTGGAGCAAGGCCACGAAAATTGGAGCAAGGCCAAGACAACAGGAGCAAGCTTAAAAAAACAGAAGCAAGCCCAAGACAGCTGGAGCAAGCCCAATACACCTGAAGCAAGGCCAAGAAAACTGGAGAAAGCATAAGACAACTGGAGCAAGCCCAAGAAAACTGAAGAAAGGCCAATACAACTGGAGCAAGCCTAAGACAACTGATGCAAGCCCAAGACAATTGGAGCAAGCCCAAGAGAACTGGAGCATGCCCAAGACATCTGGAGCACGGCCAAGACAACTGGAGCAAGTCCAAGACAACTGGAGCAAGGCCCAGACAACAGGAGCAAGCCCAAGAAAACTGGAGCAAGGCCAAGACAACTAGAGCAAGCCCAAGACACCTGGAGCAAGCCCAAAACACCTGTAGAAAGGCCAAGACAACTGGAGCAAGGACAAGGCAACTGGAGCAAGCCCAAGACAACTGGAGCAAGCCCAAGACAACTGGTGCAAGTCCAAAACAACTGGAGCAAGGCCAAGACAACTGGAGTTAGCCCAAGACAACTGGAGCAAGCCCAAGACAACTAGAGCAGGCCTAAGACAACTGGAGCAATGCCAAGACATCTGGAGGAAGGCCAAGACAACAACAGCAAGGCCAAAAAAACTGGAGCAAGGCCAAGACAGCTGGAGAAATCCCAAGACAACTGGAGCACGGCAAAGACAACATGAGCCAGACTAAGACAATGAGAGCAAGCCCAAGATAACTGGGTCAAGCCCAAGACAAATTGAGCAAGACAAATACAAGTGGAGGAATGCCAAGACAACTGGAGACAGTCGAAGTCAACTGGAGCAAGCCGAAGACAACTATAACATTTCCAAGAAATCTGCAGCAATTATAAGATAACTTGAGCAAGACAAAGACAACTGGAGCAAGACAAATATAACTGGAGCAAAGCCAAGACGATTGGAGTATTCCCTAGACAACTGGAGCAATCCTGATACAACTGGAGCAAGGCCAAGACAACTGGAGCAAGCCCAAGATAAATGGAGCAAGCCCAAGACAACAAGGCCAAGGCGAAGACAACTGGAGCAAGGCCAAGACAGCTGGAGCAAGGCCAAAACAACTGGAGCAAGCCCAACACAACTGACGCAAGCCCGAGAAAACTGGAGCAAGACCAAGACAACTAGGGCAAGGCCAAGACAGATGGAGCAAGCCCAAGAATACTGGGGCAAGCCCAAGATAACTCGAGTAAACCTGAGACAGTAGGAACAAGGCCAAGAAACCTTGAGCAAGCCCAAGACAACTGGAGAAAGCGTAAGAAAACTGAAGCGAGCCCAACAAAACTGGAGCAAGGCCAAGACAACTGGAGCAAGCCTAAGACAATTGGAGCAAGCTTAATACACCTGGAGAAAGGCCAAGACAACTCGAGCAAGGCCAACACAACTGGAGCAAGCCCAAGACAACTGGAGTAAGCCCACGACAACTTAAGCACTTCCAAGACAACTAGAGCAAGGCCAAGACAACTGGAGCAAGCCCAAGACAACTGGGGCAAGCCCAAGACAATTGGAGCAAGGACAAGACAACTTGAGCAAGGTCAAGAAAACTCGAGCAAGCCCAAGACAAATGGAGCAAGCCCAAGACAACTGGAGCATGCCAAAGACATCTAGAGCAGGGCGAATAAAACTGGAGAAAGGCCAAGACAACTGGGGAAATCCCAAGACAACTGGAGCAACGCTAAGACAAATAAAGCAAGGTGAAGGCAGCTGTTGCAAGTCCAAGACAAATCGAGGAAATGCAAGAGCACTAGAGCAAGCCCAAGATAACTCGGGCAAGCCCAAGAGAAATGGAGCAAGCCTGATACAACTGGATGAAAGCCAAGACAACTGGAGCAAGACCAAGACAACTGGAGTAAGCCCAAGACAACTGGAGGAAGGACAAGACAACTGGAGCAAGGCCAACAAAATTGGAGCAAGCTCAAGACAACTGGAGAACGACCAAGACAACTGGAGCAAGCCCAAGACACCTGGAGCAAGCTAAAAACAACTGGAGCAAGGCCAAGACAACTGGAGCAAGGCCAAGAAAACTGGAGCAAACCCAAGACAACTGGAGCAAGCCCAAGAAATCTATCCAGAGTTGTGCAAGATTTGTGCCATAGTTTTGCCAGAGGTGTGCCAGAGATGTGCCAGAGTTGTACCAGAGGTGAGCCAGAGTTGTGCCAGACTTGTGCCAGAGTCGTGCCAGACTAGTGCAAGTGTTGTGCCAGATTTGTGCCTGAGTTGTGCCAGAGTTGTGCCGGAGGTGTGCCCGAGTTGTGCCAGAGTTGTGCCGGAGGTGTGCCCGAGTTGTGCCAGAGTTGTGCCGGAGGTGTGCCCGAGTTGTGCCAGAGTTGTGCCGGAGGTGTGCCCGAGTTGTGCCAGAGTTGTGCCGGAGGTGTGCCCGAGTTGTGCCAGAGTTGTGCCGGAGGTGTGCCCGAGTTGTGCCAGAGTTGTGCCGGAGGTGTGCCCGAGTTGTGCCAGAGTTGTGCCGGAGGTGTGCCCGAGTTGTGCCAGAGTTGTGCCGGAGGTGTGCCCGAGTTGTGCCAGAGTTGTGCCGGAGGTGTGCCCGAGTTGTGCCAGAGTTGTGCCGGAGGTGTGCCCGAGTTGTGCCAGAGTTGTGCCGGAGGTGTGCCCGAGTTGTGCCAGAGTTGTGCCGGAGGTGTGCCCGAGTTGTGCCAGAGTTGTGCCGGAGGTGTGCCCGAGTTGTGCCAGAGTTGTGCCGGAGGTGTGCCCGAGTTGTGCCAGAGTTGTGCCGGAGGTGTGCCCGAGTTGTGCCAGAGTTGTGCCGGAGGTGTGCCCGAGTTGTGCCAGAGTTGTGCCGGAGGTGTGCCCGAGTTGTGCCAGAGTTGTGCCGGAGGTGTGCCCGAGTTGTGCCAGAGTTGTGCCGGAGGTGTGCCCGAGTTGTGCCAGAGTTGTGCCGGAGGTGTGCCCGAGTTGTGCCAGAGTTGTGCCGGAGGTGTGCCCGAGTTGTGCCAGAGTTGTGCCGGAGGTGTGCCCGAGTTGTGCCAGAGTTGTGCCGGAGGTGTGCCCGAGTTGTGCCAGAGTTGTGCCGGAGGTGTGCCCGAGTTGTGCCAGAGTTGTGCCGGAGGTGTGCCCGAGTTGTGCCAGAGTTGTGCCGGAGGTGTGCCCGAGTTGTGCCAGAGTTGTGCCGGAGGTGTGCCCGAGTTGTGCCAGAGTTGTGCCGGAGGTGTGCCCGAGTTGTGCCAGAGTTGTGCCGGAGGTGTGCCCGAGTTGTGCCAGAGTTGTGCCGGAGGTGTGCCCGAGTTGTGCCAGAGTTGTGCCGGAGGTGTGCCCGAGTTGTGCCAGAGTTGTGCCGGAGGTGTGCCCGAGTTGTGCCAGAGTTGTGCCGGAGGTGTGCCCGAGTTGTGCCAGAGTTGTGCCGGAGGTGTGCCCGAGTTGTGCCAGAGTTGTGCCGGAGGTGTGCCCGAGTTGTGCCAGAGTTGTGCCGGAGGTGTGCCCGAGTTGTGCCAGAGTTGTGCCGGAGGTGTGCCCGAGTTGTGCCAGAGTTGTGCCGGAGGTGTGCCCGAGTTGTGCCAGAGTTGTGCCGGAGGTGTGCCCGAGTTGTGCCAGAGTTGTGCCGGAGGTGTGCCCGAGTTGTGCCAGAGTTGTGCCGGAGGTGTGCCCGAGTTGTGCCAGAGTTGTGCCGGAGGTGTGCCCGAGTTGTGCCAGAGTTGTGCCGGAGGTGTGCCCGAGTTGTGCCAGAGTTGTGCCGGAGGTGTGCCCGAGTTGTGCCAGAGTTGTGCCGGAGGTGTGCCCGAGTTGTGCCAGAGTTGTGCCGGAGGTGTGCCCGAGTTGTGCCAGAGTTGTGCCGGAGGTGTGCCCGAGTTGTGCCAGAGTTGTGCCGGAGGTGTGCCCGAGTTGTGCCAGAGTTGTGCCGGAGGTGTGCCCGAGTTGTGCCAGAGTTGTGCCGGAGGTGTGCCCGAGTTGTGCCAGAGTTGTGCCGGAGGTGTGCCCGAGTTGTGCCAGAGTTGTGCCGGAGGTGTGCCCGAGTTGTGCCAGAGTTGTGCCGGAGGTGTGCCCGAGTTGTGCCAGAGTTGTGCCGGAGGTGTGCCCGAGTTGTGCCAGAGTTGTGCCAGAGTTTTGCCAGAATTGTGCCATAGTTGTGCCAGAGTTGTGCCAGAGTTGTGCCAAAGTTGTGCCAGAGTTGTGCCGGAGTTTTCCCAGAGTTGTGCCAGAGTTGTGCCAGATTTTTGCCAAAGTTGTGCCAGACTTGTGCCAGAGTCGTGCCAGAATAGTGCAAATGTTGTGCCAGATTTGTGCCTGAGTTGTGCCAGAGTTGTGCCAGAGTTGTGCCATAGTTGTGCCCGAGTCGTGCCAGAGTTTTGCCCGAGTCGTGCCAGTGTTTTTCCAGAGTTGTGCCAGAGTTGTGCCAGAGTTTTGCCAGAGTTGTGCCAGAGTTGTGCCAGTGTTGTGCCAGAGTTGTGCCAGAGTTGCGCCAGAGTTGATCCAGAGTTGTGCCAGAGTCGTGCCAGAGTCATGCCAGAGTTGTGTCAGAGTTGTGCCAGAGTTGAGCCAGAGTCGTGCCAGAGTTGTGCCAGAATTGTGCCACAGTTGTGCCAGAGATGTGGCAAATTTGTACCAGAGTTGAGTCATAGTTGTGCCAAAGTTGTGCCAGAGTTGTGCCAGAGTTGTGCTAGAGTTCTGCCAGAGTTGTGCCAGAGTTGTGCCAGAGTTGCGCCAGAGTTGAGCCAGAGTTGTGCCAGAGTCGTGCCAGAGTCATGCCAGAGTTGTGCCAGAGTTGTGCCAGAGTTGCGCCAGAGTTGAGCCAGAGTTGTGCCAGAGTCGTGCCAGAGTCATGCCAGAGTTGTGCCAGAGTTGTGCCAGAGTTGCGCCAGAGTTGAGCCAGAGTTGTGCCAGAGTCGTGCCAGAGTCATGCCAGAGTTGTGCCAGAGTTGTGCCAGAGTTGCGCCAGAGTTGAGCCAGAGTTGTGCCAGAGTCGTGCCAGAGTCATGCCAGAGTTGTGCCAGAGTTGTGCCAGAGTTGCGCCAGAGTTGAGCCAGAGTTGTGCCAGAGTCGTGCCAGAGTCATGCCAGAGTTGTGCCAGAGTTGTGCCAGAGTTGCGCCAGAGTTGAGCCAGAGTTGTGCCAGAGTCGTGCCAGAGTCATGCCAGAGTTGTGCCAGAGTTGTGCCAGAGTTGCGCCAGAGTTGAGCCAGAGTTGTGCCAGAGTCGTGCCAGAGTCATGCCAGAGTTGTGCCAGAGTTGTGCCAGAGTTGCGCCAGAGTTGAGCCAGAGTTGTGCCAGAGTCGTGCCAGAGTCATGCCAGAGTTGTGCCAGAGTTGTGCCAGAGTTGCGCCAGAGTTGAGCCAGAGTTGTGCCAGAGTCGTGCCAGAGTCATGCCAGAGTTGTGCCAGAGTTGTGCCAGAGTTGCGCCAGAGTTGAGCCAGAGTTGTGCCAGAGTCGTGCCAGAGTCATGCCAGAGTTGTGCCAGAGTTGTGCCAGAGTTGCGCCAGAGTTGAGCCAGAGTTGTGCCAGAGTCGTGCCAGAGTCATGCCAGAGTTGTGCCAGAGTTGTGCCAGAGTTGCGCCAGAGTTGAGCCAGAGTTGTGCCAGAGTCGTGCCAGAGTCATGCCAGAGTTGTGCCAGAGTTGTGCCAGAGTTGCGCCAGAGTTGAGCCAGAGTTGTGCCAGAGTCGTGCCAGAGTCATGCCAGAGTTGTGCCAGAGTTGTGCCAGAGTTGCGCCAGAGTTGAGCCAGAGTTGTGCCAGAGTCGTGCCAGAGTCATGCCAGAGTTGTGCCAGAGTTGTGCCAGAGTTGCGCCAGAGTTGAGCCAGAGTTGTGCCAGAGTCGTGCCAGAGTCATGCCAGAGTTGTGCCAGAGTTGTGCCAGAGTTGCGCCAGAGTTGAGCCAGAGTTGTGCCAGAGTCGTGCCAGAGTCATGCCAGAGTTGTGCCAGAGTTGTGCCAGAGTTGCGCCAGAGTTGAGCCAGAGTTGTGCCAGAGTCGTGCCAGAGTCATGCCAGAGTTGTGCCAGAGTTGTGCCAGAGTTGCGCCAGAGTTGAGCCAGAGTTGTGCCAGAGTCGTGCCAGAGTCATGCCAGAGTTGTGCCAGAGTTGTGCCAGAGTTGCGCCAGAGTTGAGCCAGAGTTGTGCCAGAGTCGTGCCAGAGTCATGCCAGAGTTGTGCCAGAGTTGTGCCAGAGTTGCGCCAGAGTTGAGCCAGAGTTGTGCCAGAGTCGTGCCAGAGTCATGCCAGAGTTGTGCCAGAGTTGTGCCAGAGTTGCGCCAGAGTTGTGCCAGAGTTGTGCCAGAGTTGTGCCAGACGTGTGCCAGAGTTGTGCCAGAGTTGTGCCAGGGTTGTGCCATAGTTCTGCTTGAGTTGTGCCAGAGTTGTGCCAGAGTTGTGCCAGAGTTGTGCCATAGTTGTGTTAGAGTTGTGCCAGAGTTTTGCCAGAGTTGTGCCTTAGTCGTGCCAGATTCGTGCCAGATTTGGGTCAGAGTTGTGCCAGAGTTGTGCCAGTGTTGAGCCAGAGTCGTGCCAGAGTTTTGCCAGAGTTGTGCCAGAGTTGTACGCGAGTTGTGCCAGAGTTGTGCCAGACTTGTACCATAGTTGTGCCATAGTTGTGCCAGAGTTGTGCCACAGTTGTGCCACAGTTGTCCCAGACTTGTTCCAGAGTTGTGCCAGAGTTGTGCCAGAGTTGTACCAGAGTTGTGCCAGAGTTTTCCCAGAATTGTGCCATAGTTGTGTCAGAGTTGTGCCAGAGTTGTGCAAGAGTTGTGCCAGAGTTTTGCCAGAGGTGTGCCAGAAATTTTCCACAATTGTGCCATAGTTGTGTCAGAGTTGTGCCAGAGTTGTTCCAGAGTTGTGCCAGAGTTTTGCCAGAATTGTGCCATAGTTGTGTCAGAGTTGTGTCAGAGTTGTGCCAGAGTTGTACCAGAGTTGTGCCGGAGTTTTGCCAGAGTTGTGCCAGAGTTGTGCCAGAGTTGTGCCAGAGTCGTGCCAGAGTCATGCCAGAGTTGTGTCAGAGTTGTGCCAGCGTTGTGCCAGAGATGTGCCGGATTCGTGCCAGAGTTGTGCCAGACGTGTGCCAGAGTTATGCCAGAGTTGTGCCAGAGCTGTACCAGAGTAGTGCCAAGGTTGTACCAGAGTTGTGCCGGAGTTGTGCCAGAGTTGGGCCAGAGTTGTGCCAGAGTCGTACCAGAGTCATGCCAGAGTTGTGCCAGAGCTGTACCAGAGTAGTGCCAAGGTTGTACCAGAGTTGTGCCGGAGTTGTGCCAGAGTTGGGCCAGAGTTGTGCCAGAGTCGTACCAGAGTCATGCCAGAGTTGTGCCAGAGCTGTACCAGAGTAGTGCCAAGGTTGTACCAGAGTTGTGCCGGAGTTGTGCCAGAGTTGGGCCAGAGTTGTGCCAGAGTCGTACCAGAGTCATGCCAGAGTTGTGCCAGAGCTGTACCAGAGTAGTGCCAAGGTTGTACCAGAGTTGTGCCGGAGTTGTGCCAGAGTTGGGCCAGAGTTGTGCCAGAGTCGTACCAGAGTCATGCCAGAGTTGTGCCAGAGCTGTACCAGAGTAGTGCCAAGGTTGTACCAGAGTTGTGCCGGAGTTGTGCCAGAGTTGGGCCAGAGTTGTGCCAGAGTCGTACCAGAGTCATGCCAGAGTTGTGCCAGAGCTGTACCAGAGTAGTGCCAAGGTTGTACCAGAGTTGTGCCGGAGTTGTGCCAGAGTTGGGCCAGAGTTGTGCCAGAGTCGTACCAGAGTCATGCCAGAGTTGTGCCAGAGCTGTACCAGAGTAGTGCCAAGGTTGTACCAGAGTTGTGCCGGAGTTGTGCCAGAGTTGGGCCAGAGTTGTGCCAGAGTCGTACCAGAGTCATGCCAGAGTTGTGCCAGAGCTGTACCAGAGTAGTGCCAAGGTTGTACCAGAGTTGTGCCGGAGTTGTGCCAGAGTTGGGCCAGAGTTGTGCCAGAGTCGTACCAGAGTCATGCCAGAGTTGTGCCAGAGCTGTACCAGAGTAGTGCCAAGGTTGTACCAGAGTTGTGCCGGAGTTGTGCCAGAGTTGGGCCAGAGTTGTGCCAGAGTCGTACCAGAGTCATGCCAGAGTTGTGCCAGAGCTGTACCAGAGTAGTGCCAAGGTTGTACCAGAGTTGTGCCGGAGTTGTGCCAGAGTTGGGCCAGAGTTGTGCCAGAGTCGTACCAGAGTCATGCCAGAGTTGTGCCAGAGCTGTACCAGAGTAGTGCCAAGGTTGTACCAGAGTTGTGCCGGAGTTGTGCCAGAGTTGGGCCAGAGTTGTGCCAGAGTCGTACCAGAGTCATGCCAGAGTTGTGCCAGAGCTGTACCAGAGTAGTGCCAAGGTTGTACCAGAGTTGTGCCGGAGTTGTGCCAGAGTTGGGCCAGAGTTGTGCCAGAGTCGTACCAGAGTCATGCCAGAGTTGTGCCAGAGCTGTACCAGAGTAGTGCCAAGGTTGTACCAGAGTTGTGCCGGAGTTGTGCCAGAGTTGGGCCAGAGTTGTGCCAGAGTCGTACCAGAGTCATGCCAGAGTTGTGCCAGAGCTGTACCAGAGTAGTGCCAAGGTTGTACCAGAGTTGTGCCGGAGTTGTGCCAGAGTTGGGCCAGAGTTGTGCCAGAGTCGTACCAGAGTCATGCCAGAGTTGTGCCAGAGCTGTACCAGAGTAGTGCCAAGGTTGTACCAGAGTTGTGCCGGAGTTGTGCCAGAGTTGGGCCAGAGTTGTGCCAGAGTCGTACCAGAGTCATGCCAGAGTTGTGCCAGAGCTGTACCAGAGTAGTGCCAAGGTTGTACCAGAGTTGTGCCGGAGTTGTGCCAGAGTTGGGCCAGAGTTGTGCCAGAGTCGTACCAGAGTCATGCCAGAGTTGTGCCAGAGCTGTACCAGAGTAGTGCCAAGGTTGTACCAGAGTTGTGCCGGAGTTGTGCCAGAGTTGGGCCAGAGTTGTGCCAGAGTCGTACCAGAGTCATGCCAGAGTTGTGCCAGAGCTGTACCAGAGTAGTGCCAAGGTTGTACCAGAGTTGTGCCGGAGTTGTGCCAGAGTTGGGCCAGAGTTGTGCCAGAGTCGTACCAGAGTCATGCCAGAGTTGTGCCAGAGCTGTACCAGAGTAGTGCCAAGGTTGTACCAGAGTTGTGCCGGAGTTGTGCCAGAGTTGGGCCAGAGTTGTGCCAGAGTCGTACCAGAGTCATGCCAGAGTTGTGCCAGAGCTGTACCAGAGTAGTGCCAAGGTTGTACCAGAGTTGTGCCGGAGTTGTGCCAGAGTTGGGCCAGAGTTGTGCCAGAGTCGTACCAGAGTCATGCCAGAGTTGTGCCAGAGCTGTACCAGAGTAGTGCCAAGGTTGTACCAGAGTTGTGCCGGAGTTGTGCCAGAGTTGGGCCAGAGTTGTGCCAGAGTCGTACCAGAGTCATGCCAGAGTTGTGCCAGAGCTGTACCAGAGTAGTGCCAAGGTTGTACCAGAGTTGTGCCGGAGTTGTGCCAGAGTTGGGCCAGAGTTGTGCCAGAGTCGTACCAGAGTCATGCCAGAGTTGTGCCAGAGCTGTACCAGAGTAGTGCCAAGGTTGTACCAGAGTTGTGCCGGAGTTGTGCCAGAGTTGGGCCAGAGTTGTGCCAGAGTCGTACCAGAGTCATGCCAGAGTTGTGCCAGAGCTGTACCAGAGTAGTGCCAAGGTTGTACCAGAGTTGTGCCGGAGTTGTGCCAGAGTTGGGCCAGAGTTGTGCCAGAGTCGTACCAGAGTCATGCCAGAGTTGTGCCAGAGCTGTACCAGAGTAGTGCCAAGGTTGTACCAGAGTTGTGCCGGAGTTGTGCCAGAGTTGGGCCAGAGTTGTGCCAGAGTCGTACCAGAGTCATGCCAGAGTTGTGCCAGAGCTGTACCAGAGTAGTGCCAAGGTTGTACCAGAGTTGTGCCGGAGTTGTGCCAGAGTTGGGCCAGAGTTGTGCCAGAGTCGTACCAGAGTCATGCCAGAGTTGTGCCAGAGCTGTACCAGAGTAGTGCCAAGGTTGTACCAGAGTTGTGCCGGAGTTGTGCCAGAGTTGGGCCAGAGTTGTGCCAGAGTCGTACCAGAGTCATGCCAGAGTTGTGCCAGAGCTGTACCAGAGTAGTGCCAAGGTTGTACCAGAGTTGTGCCGGAGTTGTGCCAGAGTTGGGCCAGAGTTGTGCCAGAGTCGTACCAGAGTCATGCCAGAGTTGTGCCAGAGCTGTACCAGAGTAGTGCCAAGGTTGTACCAGAGTTGTGCCGGAGTTGTGCCAGAGTTGGGCCAGAGTTGTGCCAGAGTCGTACCAGAGTCATGCCAGAGTTGTGCCAGAGCTGTACCAGAGTAGTGCCAAGGTTGTACCAGAGTTGTGCCGGAGTTGTGCCAGAGTTGGGCCAGAGTTGTGCCAGAGTCGTACCAGAGTCATGCCAGAGTTGTGCCAGAGCTGTACCAGAGTAGTGCCAAGGTTGTACCAGAGTTGTGCCGGAGTTGTGCCAGAGTTGGGCCAGAGTTGTGCCAGAGTCGTACCAGAGTCATGCCAGAGTTGTGCCAGAGCTGTACCAGAGTAGTGCCAAGGTTGTACCAGAGTTGTGCCGGAGTTGTGCCAGAGTTGGGCCAGAGTTGTGCCAGAGTCGTACCAGAGTCATGCCAGAGTTGTGCCAGAGCTGTACCAGAGTAGTGCCAAGGTTGTACCAGAGTTGTGCCGGAGTTGTGCCAGAGTTGGGCCAGAGTTGTGCCAGAGTCGTACCAGAGTCATGCCAGAGTTGTGCCAGAGCTGTACCAGAGTAGTGCCAAGGTTGTACCAGAGTTGTGCCGGAGTTGTGCCAGAGTTGGGCCAGAGTTGTGCCAGAGTCGTACCAGAGTCATGCCAGAGTTGTGCCAGAGCTGTACCAGAGTAGTGCCAAGGTTGTACCAGAGTTGTGCCGGAGTTGTGCCAGAGTTGGGCCAGAGTTGTGCCAGAGTCGTACCAGAGTCATGCCAGAGTTGTGCCAGAGCTGTACCAGAGTAGTGCCAAGGTTGTACCAGAGTTGTGCCGGAGTTGTGCCAGAGTTGGGCCAGAGTTGTGCCAGAGTCGTACCAGAGTCATGCCAGAGTTGTGCCAGAGCTGTACCAGAGTAGTGCCAAGGTTGTACCAGAGTTGTGCCGGAGTTGTGCCAGAGTTGGGCCAGAGTTGTGCCAGAGTCGTACCAGAGTCATGCCAGAGTTGTGCCAGAGCTGTACCAGAGTAGTGCCAAGGTTGTACCAGAGTTGTGCCGGAGTTGTGCCAGAGTTGGGCCAGAGTTGTGCCAGAGTCGTACCAGAGTCATGCCAGAGTTGTGCCAGAGCTGTACCAGAGTAGTGCCAAGGTTGTACCAGAGTTGTGCCGGAGTTGTGCCAGAGTTGGGCCAGAGTTGTGCCAGAGTCGTACCAGAGTCATGCCAGAGTTGTGCCAGAGCTGTACCAGAGTAGTGCCAAGGTTGTACCAGAGTTGTGCCGGAGTTGTGCCAGAGTTGGGCCAGAGTTGTGCCAGAGTCGTACCAGAGTCATGCCAGAGTTGTGCCAGAGCTGTACCAGAGTAGTGCCAAGGTTGTACCAGAGTTGTGCCGGAGTTGTGCCAGAGTTGGGCCAGAGTTGTGCCAGAGTCGTACCAGAGTCATGCCAGAGTTGTGCCAGAGCTGTACCAGAGTAGTGCCAAGGTTGTACCAGAGTTGTGCCGGAGTTGTGCCAGAGTTGTGCCGGATTCGTGCCAGAGTTGTGCCAGACGTGTGCCAGAGTTGTGCCAGAGTTGTGCCAGGGTTGTGCCATAGTTCTGCCTGAGTTGTGCCAGAGTTGTGCCAGAGTTGTGCCAGAGTTGTGCCATAGTTGTGTCAGAGTTGTGTCAGAGTTGTGCCAGAGTTGTGCAAGAGTTGTGCCAGAGTTTTGCCAGAGGTGTGCCAGAGTTTTGCCAGAATTGTGCCATAGTTGTGTCAGAGTTGTGCCAGAGTTTTGCCAGAATTGTGCCATAGTTGTGTCAGAGTTGTGCCAGAGTTGTGCCAAAGTTGTGCCAGAGTTGTGCCGGATTGTTCCCAGAGTTGTGCCAGAGTTGTGCGAGATTTGTGCCAAAGTTGTGCCGTATTTGTGCCAGAGTCGTGCCAGAATAGTTTAAATGTTGTGCCAGATTTGTGCCTGAGTTATGTTAGAGTTGTGCCAGAGTTGTGCCATAGTTGTGCCCGAGTCGTGCCAGAGTTTTGCCCGAGTCGTGCCAGTGTTTTTCCAGAGTTGTGCCAGTGTTTTGCCAGAGTTGTGCCAGAGTTGTGCCAGTGTTGTGCCAGAGTTGTGCCAGAGTTGTGCCAAAGTTGTTCGAGAGTTGTGCCAGTGTCGTGCCAGAGTCATGCCAGAGTTGTGTCAGAGTTGGACCAGAGTCGTGCCAGAGTTGTGCTAGAGTTGTGCCAGAGTTGTGCCAGAGTTGTGCCGAGTTGTGCCAGAGTTCTACCACAGTTGTGCCAGACTTGTGCCAGAGTTGTGCGAGAGGTGTGCCAGAGTTGTGCCGAGTTGTGCCAGAGTTCTACCACAGTTGTGCCAGACTTGTGCCAGAGTTGTGCGAGAGGTGTGCCAGAGTTGTGCCGAGTTGTGCCAGAGTTCTACCACAGTTGTGCCAGACTTGTGCCAGAGTTGTGCGAGAGGTGTGCCAGAGTTGTGCCGAGTTGTGCCAGAGTTCTACCACAGTTGTGCCAGACTTGTGCCAGAGTTGTGCGAGAGGTGTGCCAGAGTTGTGCCGAGTTGTGCCAGAGTTCTACCACAGTTGTGCCAGACTTGTGCCAGAGTTGTGCGAGAGGTGTGCCAGAGTTGTGCCGAGTTGTGCCAGAGTTCTACCACAGTTGTGCCAGACTTGTGCCAGAGTTGTGCGAGAGGTGTGCCAGAGTTGTGCCGAGTTGTGCCAGAGTTCTACCACAGTTGTGCCAGACTTGTGCCAGAGTTGTGCGAGAGGTGTGCCAGAGTTGTGCCGAGTTGTGCCAGAGTTCTACCACAGTTGTGCCAGACTTGTGCCAGAGTTGTGCGAGAGGTGTGCCAGAGTTGTGCCGAGTTGTGCCAGAGTTCTACCACAGTTGTGCCAGACTTGTGCCAGAGTTGTGCGAGAGGTGTGCCAGAGTTGTGCCGAGTTGTGCCAGAGTTCTACCACAGTTGTGCCAGACTTGTGCCAGAGTTGTGCGAGAGGTGTGCCAGAGTTGTGCCGAGTTGTGCCAGAGTTCTACCACAGTTGTGCCAGACTTGTGCCAGAGTTGTGCGAGAGGTGTGCCAGAGTTGTGCCGAGTTGTGCCAGAGTTCTACCACAGTTGTGCCAGACTTGTGCCAGAGTTGTGCGAGAGGTGTGCCAGAGTTGTGCCGAGTTGTGCCAGAGTTCTACCACAGTTGTGCCAGACTTGTGCCAGAGTTGTGCGAGAGGTGTGCCAGAGTTGTGCCGAGTTGTGCCAGAGTTCTACCACAGTTGTGCCAGACTTGTGCCAGAGTTGTGCGAGAGGTGTGCCAGAGTTGTGCCGAGTTGTGCCAGAGTTCTACCACAGTTGTGCCAGACTTGTGCCAGAGTTGTGCGAGAGGTGTGCCAGAGTTGTGCCGAGTTGTGCCAGAGTTCTACCACAGTTGTGCCAGACTTGTGCCAGAGTTGTGCGAGAGGTGTGCCAGAGTTGTGCCGAGTTGTGCCAGAGTTCTACCACAGTTGTGCCAGACTTGTGCCAGAGTTGTGCGAGAGGTGTGCCAGAGTTGTGCCGAGTTGTGCCAGAGTTCTACCACAGTTGTGCCAGACTTGTGCCAGAGTTGTGCGAGAGGTGTGCCAGAGTTGTGCCGAGTTGTGCCAGAGTTCTACCACAGTTGTGCCAGACTTGTGCCAGAGTTGTGCGAGAGGTGTGCCAGAGTTGTGCCGAGTTGTGCCAGAGTTCTACCACAGTTGTGCCAGACTTGTGCCAGAGTTGTGCGAGAGGTGTGCCAGAGTTGTGCCGAGTTGTGCCAGAGTTCTACCACAGTTGTGCCAGACTTGTGCCAGAGTTGTGCGAGAGGTGTGCCAGAGTTGTGCCGAGTTGTGCCAGAGTTCTACCACAGTTGTGCCAGACTTGTGCCAGAGTTGTGCGAGAGGTGTGCCAGAGTTGTGCCGAGTTGTGCCAGAGTTCTACCACAGTTGTGCCAGACTTGTGCCAGAGTTGTGCGAGAGGTGTGCCAGAGTTGTGCCGAGTTGTGCCAGAGTTCTACCACAGTTGTGCCAGACTTGTGCCAGAGTTGTGCGAGAGGTGTGCCAGAGTTGTGCCGAGTTGTGCCAGAGTTCTACCACAGTTGTGCCAGACTTGTGCCAGAGTTGTGCGAGAGGTGTGCCAGAGTTGTGCCGAGTTGTGCCAGAGTTCTACCACAGTTGTGCCAGACTTGTGCCAGAGTTGTGCGAGAGGTGTGCCAGAGTTGTGCCGAGTTGTGCCAGAGTTCTACCACAGTTGTGCCAGACTTGTGCCAGAGTTGTGCGAGAGGTGTGCCAGAGTTGTGCCGAGTTGTGCCAGAGTTCTACCACAGTTGTGCCAGACTTGTGCCAGAGTTGTGCGAGAGGTGTGCCAGAGTTGTGCCGAGTTGTGCCAGAGTTCTACCACAGTTGTGCCAGACTTGTGCCAGAGTTGTGCGAGAGGTGTGCCAGAGTTGTGCCGAGTTGTGCCAGAGTTCTACCACAGTTGTGCCAGACTTGTGCCAGAGTTGTGCGAGAGGTGTGCCAGAGTTGTGCCGAGTTGTGCCAGAGTTCTACCACAGTTGTGCCAGACTTGTGCCAGAGTTGTGCGAGAGGTGTGCCAGAGTTGTGCCGAGTTGTGCCAGAGTTCTACCACAGTTGTGCCAGACTTGTGCCAGAGTTGTGCGAGAGGTGTGCCAGAGTTGTGCCGAGTTGTGCCAGAGTTCTACCACAGTTGTGCCAGACTTGTGCCAGAGTTGTGCGAGAGGTGTGCCAGAGTTGTGCCGAGTTGTGCCAGAGTTCTACCACAGTTGTGCCAGACTTGTGCCAGAGTTGTGCGAGAGGTGTGCCAGAGTTGTGCCGAGTTGTGCCAGAGTTCTACCACAGTTGTGCCAGACTTGTGCCAGAGTTGTGCGAGAGGTGTGCCAGAGTTGTGCCGAGTTGTGCCAGAGTTCTACCACAGTTGTGCCAGACTTGTGCCAGAGTTGTGCGAGAGGTGTGCCAGAGTTGTGCCGAGTTGTGCCAGAGTTCTACCACAGTTGTGCCAGACTTGTGCCAGAGTTGTGCGAGAGGTGTGCCAGAGTTGTGCCGAGTTGTGCCAGAGTTCTACCACAGTTGTGCCAGACTTGTGCCAGAGTTGTGCGAGAGGTGTGCCAGAGTTGTGCCGAGTTGTGCCAGAGTTCTACCACAGTTGTGCCAGACTTGTGCCAGAGTTGTGCGAGAGGTGTGCCAGAGTTGTGCCGAGTTGTGCCAGAGTTCTACCACAGTTGTGCCAGACTTGTGCCAGAGTTGTGCGAGAGGTGTGCCAGAGTTGTGCCGAGTTGTGCCAGAGTTCTACCACAGTTGTGCCAGACTTGTGCCAGAGTTGTGCGAGAGGTGTGCCAGAGTTGTGCCGAGTTGTGCCAGAGTTCTACCACAGTTGTGCCAGACTTGTGCCAGAGTTGTGCGAGAGGTGTGCCAGAGTTGTGCCGAGTTGTGCCAGAGTTCTACCACAGTTGTGCCAGACTTGTGCCAGAGTTGTGCGAGAGGTGTGCCAGAGTTGTGCCGAGTTGTGCCAGAGTTCTACCACAGTTGTGCCAGACTTGTGCCAGAGTTGTGCGAGAGGTGTGCCAGAGTTGTGCCGAGTTGTGCCAGAGTTCTACCACAGTTGTGCCAGACTTGTGCCAGAGTTGTGCGAGAGGTGTGCCAGAGTTGTGCCGAGTTGTGCCAGAGTTCTACCACAGTTGTGCCAGACTTGTGCCAGAGTTGTGCGAGAGGTGTGCCAGAGTTGTGCCGAGTTGTGCCAGAGTTCTACCACAGTTGTGCCAGACTTGTGCCAGAGTTGTGCGAGAGGTGTGCCAGAGTTGTGCCGAGTTGTGCCAGAGTTCTACCACAGTTGTGCCAGACTTGTGCCAGAGTTGTGCGAGAGGTGTGCCAGAGTTGTGCCGAGTTGTGCCAGAGTTCTACCACAGTTGTGCCAGACTTGTGCCAGAGTTGTGCGAGAGGTGTGCCAGAGTTGTGCCGAGTTGTGCCAGAGTTCTACCACAGTTGTGCCAGACTTGTGCCAGAGTTGTGCGAGAGGTGTGCCAGAGTTGTGCCGAGTTGTGCCAGAGTTCTACCACAGTTGTGCCAGACTTGTGCCAGAGTTGTGCGAGAGGTGTGCCAGAGTTGTGCCGAGTTGTGCCAGAGTTCTACCACAGTTGTGCCAGACTTGTGCCAGAGTTGTGCGAGAGGTGTGCCAGAGTTGTGCCGAGTTGTGCCAGAGTTCTACCACAGTTGTGCCAGACTTGTGCCAGAGTTGTGCGAGAGGTGTGCCAGAGTTGTGCCGAGTTGTGCCAGAGTTCTACCACAGTTGTGCCAGACTTGTGCCAGAGTTGTGCGAGAGGTGTGCCAGAGTTGTGCCGAGTTGTGCCAGAGTTCTACCACAGTTGTGCCAGACTTGTGCCAGAGTTGTGCGAGAGGTGTGCCAGAGTTGTGCCGGAGTTGTGCCATAGTTGTGCCAGAGTTGTGCCAGAGTTGTGCCAGAGTTGTGCCATGGTTTTGCCGGAGTTGTGCCATAGTTGTGCCGTAGTTGTGCCGTAGTTGTGCCAGAGTTGTGCCAGAGTTCTACCACAGTTGTGCCAGACATGTTCCAGAGTTTTTCCAGAGTTGTGCCATAGTTGTGCCAGAGTAGTGCCAGAGTTTTCCCAGAATTGTGCCATAGTTGTGTCAGATTTGTGCCAGAGTTATGCCAGAGTTGTGCCGGTGTTGTGCCAGATTTCTTCCAGATTTGTGCCAAAGTTCTGCCAGATTTGTGCCAGAATCGTGCCAGAGTAGTGCAAACGTTGTGCCAGATTTGTGCCTGAGTTGTGCCAGAGTTGTGACAGAGTTGTGGCATAATTGTGCTTGAGTCGTGCCAGAGTTTTGCCCGAGTCATTCCAGTGTTTTTCCAGAGTTGTTCCAGAGTTGTGCCAGAGTTTTGCCAGAGTTGTACCAGAGTTGTGCGAGTCTTGTGCCAGAGTTGTACCAGAGTTGTGCCAGAGTTGTTCCAGAGTTGTGCCAGAGTCGTGCCAGAGTCGTGTCAAAGTTGTGTCAGAGTTGTGCCAGAGTTGGGCCAGAGTTGTGCCAGAGTTGTGCCAGAGTTGTGCCAGAGTTGTGTCAGAGTTGTGCCAGAGTACTAAAAGAGTTGTGCCATAGTTGTGCCAGAGTTGTGCCGGCGTTGTGCCAGAGTTGTGCCAGAGTTGTGCCAAAGTTGTGCCAGAGTTGTGCCAGAGTTGGGCCAGAGTTGTGCCAGAGTTGTGCCAGAGTTCTGCCGGAGTTGTGCCAGAGTTGTGCCAGAGTTGTGCTAGAGTTGTGCCAGAGTTGTGCCAGAGTTGTGGCAGAGTTGTGCCAGAGTTGTGCCAGAGTTGTACCAGAGTGGTGCCAGAGTTGTGCCAGACTTGTGCCAGAGTTGTACCAGAGTTGTGCCAGACTTGTGCCAGAGTTGTACCAGAGTTGTGCCAGACTTGTGCCAGAGTTGTACCAGAGTTGTGCCAGACTTGTGCCAGAGTTGTACCAGAGTTGTGCCAGACTTGTGCCAGAGTTGTACCAGAGTTGTGCCAGACTTGTGCCAGAGTTGTACCAGAGTTGTGCCAGACTTGTGCCAGAGTTGTACCAGAGTTGTGCCAGACTTGTGCCAGAGTTGTACCAGAGTTGTGCCAGACTTGTGCCAGAGTTGTACCAGAGTTGTGCCAGACTTGTGCCAGAGTTGTACCAGAGTTGTGCCAGACTTGTGCCAGAGTTGTACCAGAGTTGTGCCAGACTTGTGCCAGAGTTGTACCAGAGTTGTGCCAGACTTGTGCCAGAGTTGTACCAGAGTTGTGCCAGACTTGTGCCAGAGTTGTACCAGAGTTGTGCCAGACTTGTGCCAGAGTTGTACCAGAGTTGTGCCAGACTTGTGCCAGAGTTGTACCAGAGTTGTGCCAGACTTGTGCCAGAGTTGTACCAGAGTTGTGCCAGACTTGTGCCAGAGTTGTACCAGAGTTGTGCCAGACTTGTGCCAGAGTTGTACCAGAGTTGTGCCAGACTTGTGCCAGAGTTGTACCAGAGTTGTGCCAGACTTGTGCCAGAGTTGTACCAGAGTTGTGCCAGACTTGTGCCAGAGTTGTACCAGAGTTGTGCCAGACTTGTGCCAGAGTTGTACCAGAGTTGTGCCAGACTTGTGCCAGAGTTGTACCAGAGTTGTGCCAGACTTGTGCCAGAGTTGTACCAGAGTTGTGCCAGACTTGTGCCAGAGTTGTACCAGAGTTGTGCCAGACTTGTGCCAGAGTTGTACCAGAGTTGTGCCAGACTTGTGCCAGAGTTGTACCAGAGTTGTGCCAGACTTGTGCCAGAGTTGTACCAGAGTTGTGCCAGACTTGTGCCAGAGTTGTACCAGAGTTGTGCCAGACTTGTGCCAGAGTTGTACCAGAGTTGTGCCAGACTTGTGCCAGAGTTGTACCAGAGTTGTGCCAGACTTGTGCCAGAGTTGTACCAGAGTTGTGCCAGACTTGTGCCAGAGTTGTACCAGAGTTGTGCCAGACTTGTGCCAGAGTTGTACCAGAGTTGTGCCAGACTTGTGCCAGAGTTGTACCAGAGTTGTGCCAGACTTGTGCCAGAGTTGTACCAGAGTTGTGCCAGACTTGTGCCAGAGTTGTACCAGAGTTGTGCCAGACTTGTGCCAGAGTTGTACCAGAGTTGTGCCAGACTTGTGCCAGAGTTGTACCAGAGTTGTGCCAGACTTGTGCCAGAGTTGTACCAGAGTTGTGCCAGACTTGTGCCAGAGTTGTACCAGAGTTGTGCCAGACTTGTGCCAGAGTTGTACCAGAGTTGTGCCAGACTTGTGCCAGAGTTGTACCAGAGTTGTGCCAGACTTGTGCCAGAGTTGTACCAGAGTTGTGCCAGACTTGTGCCAGAGTTGTACCAGAGTTGTGCCAGACTTGTGCCAGAGTTGTACCAGAGTTGTGCCAGACTTGTGCCAGAGTTGTACCAGAGTTGTGCCAGACTTGTGCCAGAGTTGTACCAGAGTTGTGCCAGACTTGTGCCAGAGTTGTACCAGAGTTGTGCCAGACTTGTGCCAGAGTTGTACCAGAGTTGTGCCAGACTTGTGCCAGAGTTGTACCAGAGTTGTGCCAGACTTGTGCCAGAGTTGTACCAGAGTTGTGCCAGACTTGTGCCAGAGTTGTACCAGAGTTGTGCCAGACTTGTGCCAGAGTTGTACCAGAGTTGTGCCAGACTTGTGCCAGAGTTGTACCAGAGTTGTGCCAGACTTGTGCCAGAGTTGTACCAGAGTTGTGCCAGACTTGTGCCAGAGTTGTACCAGAGTTGTGCCAGACTTGTGCCAGAGTTGTACCAGAGTTGTGCCAGACTTGTGCCAGAGTTGTACCAGAGTTGTGCCAGACTTGTGCCAGAGTTGTACCAGAGTTGTGCCAGACTTGTGCCAGAGTTGTACCAGAGTTGTGCCAGACTTGTGCCAGAGTTGTACCAGAGTTGTGCCAGACTTGTGCCAGAGTTGTACCAGAGTTGTGCCAGACTTGTGCCAGAGTTGTACCAGAGTTGTGCCAGACTTGTGCCAGAGTTGTACCAGAGTTGTGCCAGACTTGTGCCAGAGTTGTACCAGAGTTGTGCCAGACTTGTGCCAGAGTTGTACCAGAGTTGTGCCAGACTTGTGCCAGAGTTGTACCAGAGTTGTGCCAGACTTGTGCCAGAGTTGTACCAGAGTTGTGCCAGACTTGTGCCAGAGTTGTACCAGAGTTGTGCCAGACTTGTGCCAGAGTTGTACCAGAGTTGTGCCAGACTTGTGCCAGAGTTGTACCAGAGTTGTGCCAGACTTGTGCCAGAGTTGTACCAGAGTTGTGCCAGACTTGTGCCAGAGTTGTACCAGAGTTGTGCCAGACTTGTGCCAGAGTTGTACCAGAGTTGTGCCAGACTTGTGCCAGAGTTGTACCAGAGTTGTGCCAGACTTGTGCCAGAGTTGTACCAGAGTTGTGCCAGACTTGTGCCAGAGTTGTACCAGAGTTGTGCCAGACTTGTGCCAGAGTTGTACCAGAGTTGTGCCAGACTTGTGCCAGAGTTGTACCAGAGTTGTGCCAGACTTGTGCCAGAGTTGTACCAGAGTTGTGCCAGACTTGTGCCAGAGTTGTACCAGAGTTGTGCCAGACTTGTGCCAGAGTTGTACCAGAGTTGTGCCAGACTTGTGCCAGAGTTGTACCAGAGTTGTGCCAGACTTGTGCCAGAGTTGTACCAGAGTTGTGCCAGACTTGTGCCAGAGTTGTACCAGAGTTGTGCCAGACTTGTGCCAGAGTTGTACCAGAGTTGTGCCAGACTTGTGCCAGAGTTGTACCAGAGTTGTGCCAGACTTGTGCCAGAGTTGTACCAGAGTTGTGCCAGACTTGTGCCAGAGTTGTACCAGAGTTGTGCCAGACTTGTGCCAGAGTTGTACCAGAGTTGTGCCAGACTTGTGCCAGAGTTGTACCAGAGTTGTGCCAGACTTGTGCCAGAGTTGTACCAGAGTTGTGCCAGACTTGTGCCAGAGTTGTACCAGAGTTGTGCCAGACTTGTGCCAGAGTTGTACCAGAGTTGTGCCAGACTTGTGCCAGAGTTGTACCAGAGTTGTGCCAGACTTGTGCCAGAGTTGTACCAGAGTTGTGCCAGACTTGTGCCAGAGTTGTACCAGAGTTGTGCCAGACTTGTGCCAGAGTTGTACCAGAGTTGTGCCAGACTTGTGCCAGAGTTGTACCAGAGTTGTGCCAGACTTGTGCCAGAGTTGTACCAGAGTTGTGCCAGACTTGTGCCAGAGTTGTACCAGAGTTGTGCCAGACTTGTGCCAGAGTTGTACCAGAGTTGTGCCAGACTTGTGCCAGAGTTGTACCAGAGTTGTGCCAGACTTGTGCCAGAGTTGTACCAGAGTTGTGCCAGACTTGTGCCAGAGTTGTACCAGAGTTGTGCCAGACTTGTGCCAGAGTTGTACCAGAGTTGTGCCAGACTTGTGCCAGAGTTGTACCAGAGTTGTGCCAGACTTGTGCCAGAGTTGTACCAGAGTTGTGCCAGACTTGTGCCAGAGTTGTACCAGAGTTGTGCCAGACTTGTGCCAGAGTTGTACCAGAGTTGTGCCAGACTTGTGCCAGAGTTGTACCAGAGTTGTGCCAGACTTGTGCCAGAGTTGTACCAGAGTTGTGCCAGACTTGTGCCAGAGTTGTACCAGAGTTGTGCCAGACTTGTGCCAGAGTTGTACCAGAGTTGTGCCAGACTTGTGCCAGAGTTGTACCAGAGTTGTGCCAGACTTGTGCCAGAGTTGTACCAGAGTTGTGCCAGACTTGTGCCAGAGTTGTACCAGAGTTGTGCCAGACTTGTGCCAGAGTTGTACCAGAGTTGTGCCAGACTTGTGCCAGAGTTGTACCAGAGTTGTGCCAGACTTGTGCCAGAGTTGTACCAGAGTTGTGCCAGACTTGTGCCAGAGTTGTACCAGAGTTGTGCCAGACTTGTGCCAGAGTTGTACCAGAGTTGTGCCAGACTTGTGCCAGAGTTGTACCAGAGTTGTGCCAGACTTGTGCCAGAGTTGTACCAGAGTTGTGCCAGACTTGTGCCAGAGTTGTACCAGAGTTGTGCCAGACTTGTGCCAGAGTTGTACCAGAGTTGTGCCAGACTTGTGCCAGAGTTGTACCAGAGTTGTGCCAGACTTGTGCCAGAGTTGTACCAGAGTTGTGCCAGACTTGTGCCAGAGTTGTGCCAGAGTTGTGCCAGAGTTGTGCCAGAGTTGTACCAGATTTGTGCCAGAGTTGTGCCAGAGTTGTACCAGAGTTGTGCCAGACTTGTGCCATAGTTGTGCCAGATTTTTGCCATAGTTGTGCCAGAGTTGTGCCAGAGTTCTGCCAGAGTTGTGCCATGGTTGTGCCAGAGTTGTGCCATAGTTGTGCCGTAGTTGTGCCGTAGTTGTGCCAGAGTTGTGCCAGAGTTGTGCCACAATTGTGCCAGACATGTTCCAGAATTTTGCCAGAGTTGTGCCATAGTTGTGCCAGAGTAGTGCCAGAGTTTTTCCAGAATTGTGCCATAGTTGTGTCAGATTTGTGCCAGAGTTGTGCCAGAGTTGTGCCGGAGTTGTGCCAGATTTCTTCCAGATTTGTGCCAAAGTTCTGCCAGATTTGTGCCAGACTCGTGCCAGAGTAGTGCAAACGTTGTGCCAGATTTGTGCCTGAGTTGTGCCAGAGTTGTGACAGAGTTGTGCCATAATTGTGCTTGAGTCGTGCCAGAGTTTTGCCCGAGTCATTCCAGTGTTTTTCCAGAGTTGTGCCAGAGTTGTGCCAGAGTTTTGCCAGAGTTGTGCCAGAGTTGTGCCAGTCTTGTGCCAGAGTTGTGCCAGAGTTGTGCCAGAGTTGTTCCAGAGTTGTGCAAGAGTCGTGCCAGATTCGTGCCAAAGTTGTGTCAGAGTTGTGC
>SZWC01007546.1:1542-11674 GCA_023375785.1 Penium margaritaceum
AGTGCCATGGGTGCCGATGGCAGCAGCGGCGGCAGTGCGCTCGGCAACAGCAGCGGGAGGCGGAAGAGGGCGCTGAGGTGCAGCGGGGAGGCGCTGTTGGACACGGTGGACAGAGCAGCGCGGTACATTTACCCCGTTCTGGATGCCGCTGTGCGCTGGACCTGGGAGCGTGGGCTCGTTGCAGATGCGGGTGGGAGCACCGTCAGCGGCCGCGGCAGGACTGGTGGCGATGGCATCAGCGACAGCGGCAGGAAGATTGGCGGTGGACCGCCGCAGTTCCTGTTGCAGCCCACCACATTCCAACGGGACGCCAAAGTCCCCCTCCCCCTGTGGAAGCAGGTGGCCACATCGCCACAGTTTGCGCGGTGGCAGCGTTGCGTGGCCGCGCACGGCAGGTGGGTGATGAACTCCACCCCCCGCCGCCTCCCTTGGGAGTACCGCAAGACGTGGCTGCACCACATGTGCGACGACACGCACGTGGGCAGCGTCCCTGGCGGAGTGGCGGACCGCAAGGCCGACGCCATCGCAGACCGGTTTACGCACCAGTTCGGACAGGGTGGGGACCGCGGCAGCTCAGCCGGCAAGCGAGCGCGCAGCGACGACGCTGCCGCGTCGGCATTGGCCGCAAAATGGAAGGTGCGTGACACTCTGAAGTACGAGTGGAGGGTGGAAGGCGCCGATGCTCAGAAGTGTCCCTCCCTCCCTCGCTCGGAAACGTCAGAGGCATCGGAATGGTCAAAAACTTCAGAGGGACGGCTCTCGAGGCCGGCGCTCGTGCAGATGGACAGGGCGGCTTTCTGCGATGGCGTGGGCCGCGGAAAGACCGTCCTGTTCATGGGGGACTCGTTGCAGGAACAGATGGCGACGGCGTTCCTCAACGCCATGGCCGTCGACGCACGCGGGCGGCTGCCAGAGGGGGAAACCGCGTTCGTGAACGACGGCGAGCGGGACAAGGAGCTTGTAGCGGCCGTGCAGCCAGGGCACACGTTTATGCTGTCGGAGGCGTGGGACATGCGGGCGCACCCGCTCGTGTGCCCGGGCCTGCGGGCTATCTACCTGCGGCGGTACTTTCTGTGGGGGGACTATGACGGTACTCAATGGACCCACCTCAAGCAGGTCGCGGAGGCAGACGTGATTGTGGTGAATCAGGGGGCTCATTTTCTGGAGACAGAGGTGTACATGGAGGATTTGAGGAACTTCTACTCGTACATGCGCAGGCGCTTCCCGGAGAAGCTCGTCGTGTTCAGGGACACGCCGCCCGGTCACGTTGGGTGCATGAACACTTTTCAGCCTAGCCAGGTGCCCGAGGGCGAGAGCGTTCTTCGACAGATTGGTAAGTTTCATTGGTGGGAGTTTGCCTCTCAGGGTGCTCTGGTGAAGGAGTTGACAGAGGAGCTGGGGTACGTGTTCATGGACGTTTCGACCATGACAAATCTGCGGCCAGATGGGCACATCAGCTCTCACGGGAACTTGTCACACACCGGAAAGGTTGATTGCCTCCATTACTGTGTCCCTGGACCCATAGACGGTTGGATACAGATGCTCTTCAACACCCTCATGTGGGTTAGCCCATCCAAAGAACATTAATGTAAAGGCCAGTTCAAGACTCAGTCAGAAGCAACACAATCCTTGTAAGACACTCCATCACAGGGGAACGTTGTGCTCAGAAAGTGCAGAGCCATGGGGTGAAATGATATTACGGGGTGTTGCAATTCTCTCAGAAGGGATACTTGGCCGTAGGGTGAAAAGGCCGACACCATTCAAATTCTGTAGATCCCTCTACCATAGACACGACATAACCATGTGTCACATGCGACAAGGAGGACACGCGACAATGTGGAGCGAGATTGCTCTGAATCGACGACTGTATGAGCAAGAGAACAAAATTGATAGCATAAACATGCTCATGTATAATTGGCAAGAGTGTGATCTGTGATGCGTAGTTCCTATGTGTGCAAACCGACATGACTAAATGGTCGTGAAGCCAAGTTTTTGCGAACAACTCAGCGCTCAATCATTTTAATGCCAAGCCGTCTGGACCAGCATGTGCAGAACGAATCATTCCGCGCTACGGATGGCTGCCGTTGGTTTTCACGCATCTCTCTTTGTACTCTGTTGTGTCCTCCAGGCTTGTGTACATCGGCTTGCAGATGACTGACGGCGAGACGCGATGCTGTTGGAGTGTGGTCTAGTGGAGCCAACGCACGCTGAGGCCTACACACATTTTGCTGGAGCCTCCTCCCTCCAACGTGCTCCATCGGCGGACCTCCACAGCAGTCGTGCCACCGGTAGTCACTGTCGTTGCAAATGCCGTCTGCACGCGTTCAGTGCTAGGTCGGACTGCGCTGTTGCATCTGCAGCGCCATGTTCTGCCTAGGGTCCAAGGTTCAGATTGTTCGGGCACTGTTGGGACCGGGGACTAGCGTAGACGCCACCTGGGTTTAGGCAGCTATAACTCATCGCTGCTATTTTTCTAGGTGATTCTCACCGCACGACTACGTTTGCAGCGTGCGTATTATGACATAGTCCACTTTTCAGGCAAAACGGATGACGCTCGGGTTTTGGGCTGTCGGCTGTCTCGCAGGGCTCACCGAGAAAACCCTGCCTGCCAGAAAACAGGTCATTCTTCTGATTGGCTAAGTAACTGAGTAACAAGCTCTACAGAGCTGGGGGGAGGGGGAGGTGGGGGCTAGAACTTGGAGGTGTCTCCCATTGTTGCTCATTCTTGCTTCCTCATTAGTCATTTCCAGTTTTCAGGTGTTGTCTGGCGCGAACTCAGGCGCACGCGTTTTTGAGTAACATCACCAGAGCTCTCAGACTTAAACTCTAGTGCACCAAACTGAGGGGCACCCTAAGCAACAAGCGTGGGTTCCCGCATGTCGCATTAACAACATTGCTGTCCCGGCCTGCTGCATTAGGTTCTCAAGCTTGGTATCAGAGCCAGAGCGCAGCAGATGCAGCTGAACACTGGCGAACGCGTCCAGTCAACGCCGGCGGTCCCAAGAACGTGCCCGTGTAGGGGAAATGCTGTCGTATTTTTTCTAGCAGCGTTGACCAGCTGGGTGGCGTTTTCAAAACGCTCTGGACGCAAGGGAAATGCTGGCAGAATTTTATTTGGCAGCACGGACCTCACGGCGGTGGTAGCGGTGGTGGACTCGCGGCCGGTACGATCGACTGACGTTGGAGCAGCGCCAACGCACGTGGCGACGACACCGCTAGGAAAGTGACTGCACATCTGTTGCTGCCAGCATGGCAGCAGTAGCAGGAGCACGCAGCAAGCAGCACGTAGCTAGCAAGCAGCAGTTGCAGCAGGAAGCAGCAGTTGCTGCAACAAGTAGTAGCAACAACAGTAGTAGGCAGCAGCCGCAGCAGTAGTAGCAGCAGTAATAGCAACTGCAATAACAGTAGCAGTAGTAGACGCAACAGCACCAATACCTTGCCGGATCTTTCGTCGGCCTTGCTGGCTTGACAAATCCGCTAGCCGCCATATGCCAATAGCTTACAACGTTGACGCAGCAGTTAGCGGCACTGCAGCCGCCGACAGAGCTGTCGTAGCAGCAGCCTCTGTAGCAGCCGTAGTAGCGACAGTAGCGGTAGCAGCAGTCACGGCCCCTCCTTCCACTCAGACATGCTAGTCCCGCCATTTCCTTTGCTATATAGTATTTTGCACAATAGCATACCCATCGCCAAAGGCAGACTGTGTTTTCAATCCTAGGCCCCGCTCTGGGTGCTGGCCGTAGGCCGAAGCACTTCGAAACCCCGTCCCCGCCGCTCCAGGCTGGCGAGCAGTTCCGGAGCTGGGAGCTCAACTTCTGCATCTTGACGCAGGGTGAGGGTCTGTGGCCATACTATGTCCTACCCTACGACTCCACCCACACCGACCAGGTGTATGATGCTGGTCGCACTATACGTGCCCTTGTCCCTGTCGCCCTTCCCATTCACGTCTTGCTCTCGAGCCCTTCCTCGGCGACTTCTCCACTCGCGGCCTCCCCGATCCCGTAGCGATGTCACACATCCTCACACACCCTCATCGCCTTTCCAGCAAGGCAAAGACTAGCCGCCTGCTTTGGGAGTTCAACTCCCTCCATATGGGGAAGACCAGGACGGTCACCTCCTACTCGTAGCGGGCAGAGGACCTCCTTCGCCACCTGGGAGACGCTGCAGTACCCCGTATGTCCACGCTCCTCACCATCAAGCACGGCGTAACCGACGTGTTCGTCGACGTCTTCTTCCATTATACCCATGATGTTCTCGCCGTGATGGCTGCCCAGGGCACTCTCATGCCGTGGGCATACGAGCTTTTTCTCCCCATCGAGGAGGCTCGTTGAGCGCAAGGAGGCCGTTGCCTCTCCTGCCATCGTCTCAATTGCTATTGCTGCTCCCACAGCAGCTGCGTCCTCCGACGCCTCATCATCCGGTAAGAAAAAACGTAGGAGCAAGAAAGGGAAGGGCCCACAACAGCAGTGGCGACAGCTTCGTCCACCACAAATGTGGCTAGCCAAGACACGGGTGGTACACGTGTCGACTCTCGACAGACGAGGCGCGCGCCATCCTTACCATGCGATGCCAGTGTGTGCGCCGCCTCGTCACCACTGCCGTGAATGTCGCTGCTCTTGTTGTGTCCACGCCGCTTACTTATTTTCATCCTTCGACAGGTCAACCACAGCATCATCCGCAGCCGTCGGCGCCCGCTCTTCCGTCACCGGCGCCTCTCTCCTCCCTTCCTCACTCAAGTGCCATCACGTCGCACTCGGTCTACTTCATCGTGTCCTCCATCCGCGAGCGTTAGTTGGAGCAGTTCATTGCACTCCAGCTGAGACTGCCTCGTCCTCCTCCCTAGTGAAGCGCGAGTTGGGTCGTCGCTGGTCACCCAACCCTGCCATGCATGACAGATTCTAAGCTATGGTCGTGCCATGTACCTTTGTCCGTTCCGTTCTTTGTCGTGCCCTCTCCACTTACTCCTCTTCGCGATGTATCACATGGCCGGATGACTGGCAGTCCCAGTTCGCACCCCCGTCCACTGAGTCCACATTCCTCGCCCACTGCCATGTAACCGTTACCGACCTGGCGACACCTACTGAAACCTGGATCATCGACTCCAGGGCCACACATCACATGACCACCTCCCGCGAGGCCTTCAGTTTCCTTGGCCCCGTTACAGATGTATCTAGGGTTCGTACTGGTTCTGGTTAGGTCTTACCCGTTCGCGACGTCGGTGTAGTTCGTTTTCGTTGTCCTGCTGGGGATGTCGTTGTGATTGATGTCCTCTTAGTTCGTAGTCTTGAGCTCAGCCTCCTGTCCGTCACTGTCCTTGACCGCATGAGCATGGAAGTACTACACACGCGTGGTGTTGGCACTGTGTCGTTGTATCCATCCGGTCGTGTCGTCTTGCATGCCACCGCTTGTGGCAACTTGTGGCACGTGCCGCGCCCGTTCGCTTCTCCCTCTGTCCCCTCCCCATTGGTTGACACAGGCCACGTGTTTGTTACCAGTAAACTCTCTCCGTAGCACACACGCCTCCTGAACCGCGGCCTCTGTCACGTCTACTCTTCCGTTGTCGACAGCATGTCCCGCATGCAGCGAGCGAAGGGCCCTTTTCCAACCTCCTTTCCCCAGTTGTGTCCCATTGAGTGCCTTGAGTATGCCCACGGGAAGATGCACCGGTCCACCTACCCCCTTTCCTCCTCTCGTGCGTTCCCTCGGTTGGACCTGGTCCACTCTGATGTCATGGGTCACGTTCTGACTGAGTCCGTCGGGGAGCAAGGACGCTATTTCATGACCATCACGCATGACCACTCTTGCTATCGCTGGGTCTTCTTTCTTTGGCAAAAGAGCGATGTCACCTCCACCATTTGGGACTAGATGGTTCACGCTGAGCGCGAGTGTGTTTTCCCTCTCTGCCGCTTCCAATATGATCATGGTGGCAAATTCATGGGGGAGACCACACTCTTCCTCGCTTCCCGTGGTATCCATAAACGAGAAGTCGGCGCCTTACACGCCAGCCCGCAACGACGTCTCTGACTGGTGGAACTGCACCATGGCCGACGTCGTCCGCACCATGCGGGTCAAGTATGGACTCTCTAATTGCTTCTTCTTTGAGGCCATGATGTACATGACGTGGGCGTGGAACCGGATTCCCCACGGACCCCTTCCCCGTCAGTCCACACCATCCCAGCACTGGTGTGGCGAGCTAGCTGACCTTCGCCCGCCTCGCGTCTTGAGCTCTGTAGCCATCGTGTGGTTGCCTGCCCCACACCAGGATGGCAAGCTTGAGCCTCGCGACCGTCCCTACACCTTCCTTCGAGTCTCATATCAGTCAAAGGTGTGTCACTTCTAGGATCCCTCTCGACACTACATCATCGAGTCCCGGGATGCTCTCTTCTTTGAGGACCTATTTCCCGGTGACCTTGTTTGCTCTGGCGCGTTGATGTCCCTCCCGTCATGTGGGGTAGTGGTGGGTCCGTCTTCCGTCCAACCGCTTCCGGGCGTCACATCGTCTGCACCCGCCGGTCCTCACGAGCCGGTTGCCACGCACGTGTCTACCCGTCCCTCCGGGCCAGCTACGTCATCCACGTCTACTGGCCCTTTTGAGCTGTCCGCCTCATCTGCATCCACTGGCCTCTTCGAGCCAGGCACTCCGTTCGTGTCCGCCATCCCCTATGGGCCAGCTGCCCTGTTCGTGACCGCCAGCCCCTCCGGGCCGTCTGCCCCACCCGTGTCCGCTTGCCCCTCCGGGCCAGCTACCCAGCCCATGTCCGCCAGCTTCTCCAGGCCGGCTTCCTTGTCCATGTCCGCTCGCTCCTCTGAGTCGGCCGATCCGATCTCGTCCGGAGGCCTCTCTACACCGGCCGCTCCATCCGTTTCCGCGAGCCCGTCCGGGCCGGCTGCACCGCTTGTGTCCGTCAGCCCCTCCGAGCCAGCTACCCCGATCGTTTCTGCCAGCCACTCCGGGCCGGCCACTCCATCCATGCCGGCACGCTACACAGGTGGTCCAGGCGGAAGCCTCTGACCCAGGCCGACAGGTCGTACTAGGCCGTCGCCTCACACCCTCTCGCACGACGGCTCCCTGTCGTCCCACGAGGCTCCTTGCCTCCGGGCAGACGCACTCCCGCAGTCGCGCGTGGGGACCTTGGTACAAAGGTGCTTGGCTTGGCCAAATTCTCAGTTGCCACTCACCTGCATCCAAGGTCGGCCTTGGGCAACGCCTTGCTCCATCAGGAGCACCAACGTGTCGTTGTGGCTACGCTCATATGCGTGCCACTTGGGGCACGAGACACCCACGCCCTCACTGTCCGTTCCACGAAGCGACCAGAGGATCCAACCACCTTGCGTGAGGCTCAGGCGTCCCCCGAGGCCCCCACTCGGAGGCTGCATGCGCCAACGAGCTTGCAGCCATTTGGCAATATCATCTCTACGAGCTTGTCAACCTTCTCCTTGGTCGAAAGGCCATCGGTGCAAAGTGGGTCCTCTGGCGAAAGTGGAAGCGAGACGGATCCCTGGACAAGTTTAAGTCCCGTCTTACGGCCAGGGGATTTGCCCAGGTCTCTTGGGTCGATTACGACCTGATCTTCGCCCCGGTCGGTTGGTTCTCCACTAGCCGGGCGTTGTTTAGCCTGGTTGCCGAGCACGGGTGGTAGCTGTATCAGATGGATGTGAGGAATGCCTTTCTCCATGGCTCACTGGAAGGAAAGGAGCTCTACATGGTGCAACTTCCACGCTTGGACGATGGCTCTGGCAAGGTTTGGAAGCTGCGGAAGGCCCTATATGGCCTGAAGCAGTCACCGGGCTACTGGAATCAGGAGATCATACGTACACTTCTCAGCGGCGGCCTCGTTCACAGCATTCTCGACCCTGCATTGTTTGTCAGCCCACGAGGCCAGACCTTTGTTGCTGTCCTCGACTATGTCGACAACCTGCTCGTCGCGTTGCCGGATGTAACTGTCATCTAGCGGGTCAAGGACCTGCTGCATGCTGCCTACAAGATGAAGGACCTTGGATCAGCACGAGTCTTTCTAGGCGTGGAGCTTGAGCATGATCGCTCCATGGATCTCCCACACGTGCATGAGGTCGGCTACGTCCAGACCTTGTCCGGACGCTTTGGTGCAGACCTGTCCCTCGTGCCGAGAGCATCCTCACCCATGTCGCCCGATGGTCAAGCAAAGCTCAAGAGCTCTGATCCAGCCATGGCGGAGGAGCTGGTAGACCTGAGCACGTATATACGTGTATTCGGGTCAGTGATGTTCCTGGCGATGACGAAGCATCCAGAAATTGCGTTCGCCGTCAACCTCGTTGCCTTGTTCTCTCAGGAGTCGCATAACCTCCACTTCGAGGCCACGATTTGAGTGCTGCGCTATGTTGTCTCGACCCCACGATGAGGTTTCATGTTTCATCGACAGCCGTCCGTTGTTGCAGTGGGCTACACCGACAGTGACTGGCCCGGCAGTCCGGACGGTAAGAGTCGTAGTGGCTGAATCTTTTTTATTGGCGACACGATTGTGTCCTGGCGCAGCGACAAGCAAGGCTACATCACAGGGAGCACTGCTGAGGCTGAGCATGTGGCCCTTGGTTCTTGCGCGTGTGAGAGGGTGTGACTGCATCGCCTGTTGTCGGAGTTGCATCAGTCAGTCCCATCCATCATGTCTGACTCCGTTTCTTGCCAGTTTGGCACACTGATAAAAGAAAAGACCGCAGGACCAAAATTGTGGCCGAGTGGTGAAATTTTGAGTTGAGAATTTTCAGCACAAAAAGTTGTCCAAATGCAGCAAAACTTTGGGAAGTAGAGGCTTCTGGCTGTGTTGAAGATGATGGTGGTGTTTTCCGGCGGAAAAATCAAGGGAAAATACAAAAACAACAATGATTTATGTTCAGTCCAAATCCTGGAATATATTTGCGTCAGTCAAGCGGGGATGGAAATGCTCGAGGCTACAGGCCATGAGAAGAGGTGAGCGAGGTAGCGCTGGAAAGATTGATACAAGAGCTTTCCAAAAAGCCAATGTTGTAGATTTTTCTTTTGAAACGGACAGAAACGGCCCTATTTTGTGTTCATCGTGAATTATGAAAAAGTGCAGGCTAGTGGAGTGGGGATCAATTTGTTGGAGGCTACTGTCCACAAGGGAAGACAAGAATGGTGGATATGGAAAGGTAGAGAGAAGAGCTTTCGAAAGAGCATAGAAATATTAGTTTTGGTCTTGAAAACTGGCCTGTGTCCGTTTGCAAATGCAGGGTAGTGGGTGGCGCGTGCGTGTTTTTTGTTGCTTCATGACAGTGTGGATTCCAGGAAGCTGTGTGGACGGGGGCTGCAGTTGAGAATAGTGTTGCTGCCTTCTAAGGGCCCATCACCAGTGGAAGAAGGGAGTTTTAACGGTTTTTAAGCTCCCCATGAACAGTACAGCTACCTATGCTGCTGCTGTAGGTTTTTCGTCGCAAGTGACAACACTCGTATTCTCAGCTGCTGTTGCTACTCTAGCTGATGCTGCTGAATTTTGCTGAGGATTTTGAGAGAGAAGCTCTCTCTGCTCTGAGACCATCACTAGATTCAGATACTGTTGATCCCTTGTTCTACCCTAAGTACGGCGACACCATGATTCACACACGACAAGGAGGATGTGGAACAAACAAGTGTGGAGCGTGGTAGCTTTGAATCAATGAATGTATAAGCGAGATAGGAACAATGAGAGCATAAACATGCATATTTACAGCTGGCAAGAGTGCGATGCGTGATGCTTCATTCCTGTTGGTGCGAGCTGATATGGTAAAACGTTTTTCAAAACCATGTTTTCACCGATAACTCAGCACTTGGTCATCCAAATGCTGAGCCGTCTGAACCAGCAATGCAGAATGAAGCATCCTACACTATGGATGGCTGCATGCTAGCACGGACTACATGCCCTATGCTCCATAGGAAAAACAAAATGTTTCAAACAGTGTTGACCCGGGGTTCTGAGGTGAACCTATCACCGCGGCCGTAGAACCGCGATCCACATCGATGGGGCATCGATGTGGATCGCGCTCGACTTCGACGACCGCGCGGCTCTCCAAGCCCCCCCACCCCCTCTGACAACCGACCAGGTCTAACACGGCCAGTCAGTCAGCACCTCTTCCGGAACATTGGGGTGACCTCCCCCCCCCCCCC
>SZWC01007546.1:57558-69326 GCA_023375785.1 Penium margaritaceum
CGCGCATCTTCATGGGACCAGATGATTGGGAGCAGCCATCTGAGATCGTGTACGATGTGGACCAGATGGAGGTGCTCAGGGAAGTGCGGGAGCAGCAGCGGAGAGAGGAATAGGAGATGAGGCGGACACAGGAGGAAGCGAAAGCAGGAGTAACCGCCGCGGTAGGGACAACACCCACAGGAAAGAAGAAAAGAAAACAAAAGTGAGATCCAGACTACACCCCTGGCCAGGAGGAGCAAGGTGGAGCCCGAGGCAAGGCAGATCCGGCTTTCACTGAGACTAAAGGAGGGCCGCGGGAGACACATGCTTGGCGGGACTGGGCCATCGCAAAGATGCTGCGCAAATGGGCTAAGCCACCAACACACTACCAAGAGATCATCCTGCACCCGGTGGAACTCTGCCATGAACTCCACCAACGCTTTGGAATCGGCCATGATCGGTGTAAGCCTGCCGCGGTCACAATCGTTGCCATGAAAACACACATGGGAGGACAGGCGTCTCTGGAAAAGGGCCAAGGTGGATCAGGGACAACATGATATCTGGGTCCCTCCCCCGGAGATTTAGAAGCTACTGGTATAGACCTGCTATAACCACAATCACATGGGGGCAGAAAAACTAACCCGCCGGCTCCGCATGCAGGTACATATCAATGACATGATTGGTATGGTTGAGCAGGTGACTCAGGAGTGCTTCACCTGTTATGCCTTGAAGAAACGAGGACCGAGGGACCACCACCCTTACATCCCAGTGAATTATGGGGACCCTATGGAGAGAATCTACATTGATTACCACGGGCCGCGGAAACTGCGGAATAAAAATAAGTACTGGGTGGCGGCAGTGGACCACTTCACAAAGTATTTCTTCATCCAAGCCCTACCTGACAAGACGGCGGCAGCCACTGCTCAGTTTATCAAGGAGAAAATCTTCCACAAGTTTGGTAGCTGTAACATCATCCACAGCAACAACAGCACGGAATTTCAGGGTGCCTTCCGCACGGAGTTTCCACGCTGGGGTTCGGGAAATGTGCACTCCACCAGGTGTCAGCCAGAGTCGTAGGGGCTGGTAGAGCAGATGCACAAAATCTTGGAGCCAGCAATAGAATCTGCGGAAGAGAACAACTAGGTGGAAGTGCTAAAGCAGAACACGTACTACCTCAATACCACCCCTATCGTGGCCACTGTGTTTTCACCCCACATGCTCATGTTTGGGCAGTCTTCGCGGAGTGCCTTGCAATTACCCCAACAACTGGTCACCCTACCTGAGTGGGATTTGCCTGCGGAGAAGGCAGATGAGGAGGACATTGCGGCAGGAAAGATGATGGAGGAGAAGAAAGACCGGTGGAGGAATGAAAGGAGGGACACGGCAATACAGGCCTGGCTGACGGAGCAGGAGCGGCAGATGGCTGCCTTTGAGCCAGAGGTACACCTGCGAGCCTCGGTCACGGCCCATCGCGCCTGTGACATGAAGAAGGAGGGATTGCTGAGGAAGTGCATCCAGGTAAAAGATTTTGTGATGCGCCGTAACTTCCCTTGGGGCAAGAGGGATAGTAGCCTCCCTATGGATGCACTGTTTGTCTACAGGGAGGATCATGGTCAGCTGTGGCTGGAAGGGAAGAACATTAGGGGTGTTCACTCATACCCCTGCACAGACTTTTACCTGCTGCCTGATTCCTTGCGGGCACACATCCGCATGGTCGGTAACAACCTACCGCCCGGGAATGACCCACAAGGATGGAGCGTCATGAAAATCTTTGAGCTCCGAACAGCGGAGATCCTCACGGACAAGAGGCTTATGGCAGATGCACCAAAGGTAGTGTGGCGGATAGCCGCACAGGATGGGCAGAGATGCCACAGAGAGGAGAGAAATCAAAGGACAGCAGCCGTTAGGAGGACAGGGGCAACAGATGGAGTGCTTCATGGAGGGGGCTGGAGCAGGACAGGAGCATGGTCGGAGAGCCACATCCCTGAAGGAGGCGCGCAACAACATTGGCCCCTGTCATGTGTGTGGCAAGAACCTGCAAGGGGGCACAAAGAATGTGGTCTGCAGCCGCTGTGGCAATGTAGTCCACCAAGGCACGCCGCACTGTCTCTCCAAACTATCCCCTTACCGATCTCAACGGGAGTGCCTTAAGTGCAAAACGGAGCAGGAGGAAGAGCGGAAGACAACAGAAGAAGAGGAGGATGAAGATGAGGAGGAAGAAGGTGGTGAGGGGGGCAAAGGAAGTGACGCTGCGGAAGGAGAGGAACACGAAGGAGAAGATGGGAGCGAAGGTGGGCACATGTCGGACCTTCGTATGACACCACCAGATTGGGGAGAGGAAGGGCACAGTCCAGAAGGGCAGGGTCCCGATGATGTCCCCAAGGAAGAAGAAGAGGAGGAGGAAGACAAGGAAGAGGAAGAGGAAGAAGAAGAGAATTTGCGCCAAGGACCAAGGCTGGCCGACTGGGCAGGTGCGTGGCACCTTGAACATCCAAGGCACGCGGAATGGAAGCAAGAAGGGGCAAAGAGGGAACCAGACAAGCGGCTGTGCCGGGACTGCGGAACAGTGACAGGGGAGTTGGAAGGTGGAGCAGAGGGGCAAGTTGTACGAGTACAGCCGTGATGTCCAAGGTGCAACATGGGCCTCTGTATGCACACTGATGTGCTGAAAAGCGTGGCACAGGGAAGGGAAGTCTTCACTTGCGGCAGGCAACTGCTCACCGGGAAACGAGAGTGCCGGACGTGCTACCGCCACAGAAAGTGAGGAGGAAGAGGAAGAAGAAGAGGAGGAAGGGGAGCCCAAGGCAAGCCCTGCGGCACTACCGCGGAGGAAGGAATGGGAAGGATGGAAAGGACCACATAAGGTACGGAACCACAAAACAAGGAAAAGTACCCGAGCTGTATGAAAGAGCTCCTCGGCGATGCAGAGCTATGCACCAAATGTAGAAGGAAGAGTCACACCCTCTGCATGATCCCGATGACAGTAGCAAGAGATGTGCACATTTGCATTCAGTGCCTCAGAGACCAGGTGACTGAATGAGGCTTCCATATCCTTGCATACAAGCAAGCGGAGAGACCCTTCTGCGGGACCAGTGTCATTTGCCCACACTGCAACAATGAAATTGTCAAAATGGTAGTAGCTGCATGTTGCTGATGTAAGAGAATGTGCCACCATGATTGGTTGTTGAAGAACAAGAAGGGTGTTTGGATGTGCAAGGGAGGTAAGGAACAGCCGCAAAGTGTGATCCCGTTGCACAGAGAACAATGTGCAATCGGTCGGGAAGAGCGGAAAGGAGTTCAACTGGTGGGGTGTGAGCAGTGTGTACAGGTGGCGCACGTCAGTTGCGCAGATCAAGATAAACCCACAGTCGGGGAAGTTCTGGAGAGATGGATGTATCGCGGATGTTCAAGTCATGACAAGAAACCATTGTGGGGAGAGTGCTTCAAAGATCTCCACCCAAAGCAGCGGATGGCGAGCGGTCGCTATGGCAACTGCCGTAGCATCACACACTAGGAGTATGGTGAACACAGTAGATACCCAGTGCTAAATACAACGGAGTGGTTCTGTCATAAGTGCCTCAAGGCTGGATAAGTGGATCTGCGACTCACTACGGTCCCCAACCGCAAGTGAAGGCTCCTGGAACCGAGCCCTTGAAGGAGGGGGTGGGATAACAGTGTTAACAGTGTTGAAACTGATAACAGGGTTCTCTGCAGCTGAAGGATTTCCGCAAGGCTACACGTGTCTCCGCAGTAGGGGTGGATCAGGCCGCGGAAGCCAGATGAAGAACCGCAGAAGGAGGCAAAAAAATAGGCATGGAATGCTGGCTCCTGTACTCATGCGGTTGAGTGGGTGTCACAAGAAGCAGGAGGGGGGGAAAGTGCAAGATGGATGGCGGCAAATCGGGGATGACTTCTCGTGCAAACCCACACCACAAAGGAGCAACAAGAAGAACCAGGCGTCGCAAGGCCCAATGGTCCCTGCGGTGGGAAAAGGGAGCACTTCACTTGGAGCCTGGCGTGGGGCAGCAGACGCGGCCATTCTGTGGGAAAACATCCACACCATGGATTTGCAAAGGGCAAAAGGAAGTGCAGAATGACCAGTGTGCCAGAAAGGACCAAGCACTGCCAAGCTGCAAGGGCGGAACATGGCAGATCACGAAAGTGCCAAAGAACAGAAGACGCTGAAGATTTGGGATGGGATTAGCAGTTAGGGGGAAGAGGGGATTTGGGATAGGGATGATAGGAATTCTCTGTGTCATCTGTGTGAGAGGGACGAGACATGCGGCACGACAAGCCCGTGTGGAGTCCCCTGTAGTATTTGAGTGTGCTGTATTCAGTAGTTCAGCAGTTCATGTATCTCTTGGCATGAATAATTGCAACCAAGATTTTCAACTCTCAGACCACCACTTGTCTTTCCATCTCCTCCTTTGCAATTCCTGCTCCACAAGTGCTTTGAGTGATGAACGGGACTTTGCCTGTGTCTGTGTACGGGCTTGTGCTGGCCAAAGAGGAACCTGTTGGAATTTACATAAGCAGAATCTTTAGGAACCTTCAGATGAGGTACTGTGATAGTTCAATTCTCTGGTACTGTGCTGAATTTGTTGGTGATGACTTCTCAGTTAAGAATAGCCGCTTACGCACACACAGGCACTCTTGCCTTGTCAATGTCACTGACTGTGCGATTCAAGAGAATGAACTGAAGGCACAGATACACGACTCGTCTCACAAGCTTTTCAACGGTACCAAGCTTGCTTGAAATGGTTACACACAGACGAAGTAATAGGAAATACAAACCTACAGCTACTTATCTGTCTACACTAGCTAGAAGCAAAGAAGTACAAGTGTTGACTCAGTCCGGTCTCCTTGTGTCTTCACAGGATCTTCCGGACACCGCTCGATGATCTCCGATCATCGGCAGACCGAGGTTGGCGGATGCCCAGCGCCCTCGGTGCGATCCACGGACGAAATCGTCCGGATCTGCGGTAGCTTCTTCATGACCATCGATCTGGCTCGGGCTCTTGGTTCACGACGATGGTCCGACCGTATCTCTCGATACCAACGGTGTCGATCAATCCAAAGCTCCCTCGCAGGATTCCTGACCACAGGATCCACTTTTAGAAAGATACATTTCTTCAGCAGTTACTTGGTTCATGCCACGTCAGCAGCCTCAAAGTCGAGAGGAGCTCACGCTCGCACTCTCGCCTCGTTTCCCGGACCACCCATCCTGTAGATCCAAAACATGTCGATATATATGCCTGCCGGTGCAGATGTACTGTCAGCTCTCCGGAGCTCCAATGGGATGAGTAGAGGAAGTAGGGCCGCGGATGGATGGATCAGTGAGACGCCTAAAGAGGCCTGCCCACAGCCATACCATGCCCCGCCATAGGGGGGTCGAGAGAGTGATGACGATCTCACTCTCGGCCCTCTTGTTTTTCTTTTTGTTGATGTTGTGCCGAGCCCAGTAGAGCAGTGGATCAAGATGATCTGACGGTTGTCCTTTTTCCAACATTCCCCCCCTTGTCGATCCAGCGCTGATGAGGGTGGAGCCGACAAGTGGAAAAAGAAAAGAAGCCCCCCGTGAAAACAGAGCCGGGAAGGCGGGGGCAACAAGAGAGGAACTGGGCGAGGCACGGGAATGCATGGCAAAAGAAATCCCCCCCCCGGGCCACCCGAGCCTCGCGTGAGAGAGAAAGGAGAAGACCGGAGCAGCAAGACGCAGGGTGGACAGTGGGCCGGAGAGAACTTTTTAGCCCGGGCCACGCCCCGACGGCTGAGAAATAGCTCGGTCCCAGCTTTACACCCTGCCCGGATAGGAAGGAGGGGGCCCCCTCCCCCGAACCCGGCCCGCAGGGTGAGCTGAACAGGGGGCAGGCCACCCATGGGGGTCTGAGAGAAGAGAGCGAACGAGTGGATTATAGACGGAGAGAGAATGCAGTTTGGAGCGGCGTGGGTCCAGCGGCGAAGCAGAGCAAGAGAGGAGGGTGTTGGCGTTATGCGAGGATCAAGGCGCGAAAGGAAGGCAAAGCGCAGGAAGAGAGAGAGAGCAGCGGCAGGCAGAAGCAAGAGGTGGTGGAAAAACGGTTGGATGCAACCCGCGTCCGTGCCAACGCCTCATATGGGGGACACGGAAGCGGGAAGCAACGACGGTTTCACCAAGGACATTCTCCGTCCGTCCCAAGGCCTCATCTGGGGGGGACGGAAAGAGAAAGCCGGGAAAGAAGCGGCAGTGGGGAAGAACTGAGAAGAAGAAAAAACAGCGCTGAGAGAAATTAGGATGAGGGGAGAAGACCCATGCGGTCACAGAGATGAGTGTGGCGGTCAGCAGAGAGGGCTTTGGTGAAGATGTCAGCAGTTTGGTCGACAGTGGGAAGGTAGTGCATGACGACTTCTCCTTCTGCAACAGCGTCGCGAACATAGTGGTATTGCCGACGGACGTGCTTGGTGCGGTCATGAAGAACGGGATCTTCGGAAAGGGCGATAGCCCCCTCGTTGTCACAGTGGATGGGCGTAGGCTTGAGTTTGTCAAAGCCAAGCTCGCTCAGAAGCATGCGGAGCCAAACCGCCTCCCTTGTGCATTCGCTCTCAGCAATGTATTCAGCTTCAGATGAGAAGAGGGCGACCACAGACTGCTTCTTGCTGCGCCAGCTGACTGGTCCACCGTTGAGGAGAAAGACGTACCCAGAGGTGGAGCGGCTGGTGGTGTGATCACCAGAGAGATCAGCGTCGCAGAACCCTTGAAGAACATTGTTACCGGAGGCGTAGCGGATAGCCAGGGAAGCAGACCCACGAAGATAGCGAATGGTACGCTTGGCAGCCACGATATGAGTAGCAGTCGGGCGCTGGCAGCCTTGGCTGAGGAGACCAACAGTGAAGGAGAGGTCAGGTCTGGTAGCCACAGAAGCGTACATCAGGGAGCCCACCATGCGTGGAATAGCATCTGTATCGTCCAAGGGGGCCAATGAAGTGGCTGCCGTCACTGGTTTGGTGAGGCCGTGGTCCTTGGAGAGTGGAGTGGCCTGAGGAGTGGATGCACCGAGCCCGAACATGTCAGCCACACGTTGTGCGTAGGTGGCCTGGGTGAGTGTCACATGACCGTGTAGAACGTCATGGGTGATCTGAATCCCAAGATAGTATGTGAGAGGTCCCATGTCTGTCATCTCAAATCGGCGAGAGAGCTGTTGTTTGAGAGTATCCAGAATAGGGAGGGATGGTCCAAACAAGATAAGATCATCCAGATAGAGAATAACACCGAGCAGGTTTGATCCACCGCAGAAATACACAGAGTGGTCAGAGTGGAGGCGTTGGAGTCCTTGGACCAAGAAAAATTCGTGGATATTCAGGTTCCACTGTCGTGGAGCTTGCTTTAGCCCATACAGGGATTTGTTGAGCTTGCAGAAATGATCAGGATGCTCTGGGGAGACGAACCTTTCTGGTTGAGTCATGTAGATAACTTCTTTCAGATCACCGTTGAGAAAAGCGCTCTTGACATCCATTTGATGGAGATGCCATTTGTTGCTCGCGGCCAGGGAGAGAATCACCCTGATGGAGGAGTACTTGGCCACCGGTGCAAAAGTGTCTTGGTAGTTCACTCCGAGAACTTGGCTGAATCCCCGCGCAACAAGGCGTGCTTTGTGGCGATCAGGTGTACCTGCACTGGTCAGTTTGGTCTTGAACACCCACTTACATGTGACGATAGGTGTGTTGGGTGGTTGAGGAACTACATCCCATGTATGCTGTTTTTCAAGCTGAGAGAGCTCCTCTTGAGCTGCTTGACGCCATTGGTCTGCATTTGGGCAGCGCATGGCATCTTTGAAGCTGGTGGGATCCACTACTTGTGTGAGTAGTGCTGTATGGTCGAGGTCGTCATCTGCGGAAATGTCGGTTGTGGACAGAGAACCAAGCTGAAGGAATGACGGCGGTCTGGTGAGTCTGGCTGACCGCCGGAGTCCAGATTGTGAAGGAGTGCTGGAGGCATCCTTCTGTGAGGCAGTAGGAGCAGGGTGATGTTCTTCTGGAACTACAGGAGGGAGAACACCAGCGTGGTCGTCAGTTGTTGGGTCAACGCAGAACTTCTGCAGAGGTGGTGGTGTTGTTTCAATGTAGACGGTAGGCGTGACTGCTGGTGGTGTTGTATCTCGTGCTCTGTTGAAGAAGCTTTCATCAAAGATAGGCTGTCTGCTCCGAATCACGCGTTTGGACTCTGGATCCCAGAGACGATAGATTTCCCGTGTTTCATACCCAAGAAGAATACAGGCTTTGGATCGTGGGTTCAACTTGGAGCGTTCTTCTGGACGCACCCAGGCATGCGCTGTGCACCCGAAGATACGAATGTGGTCCAGATAAGGCTTGTTCCCTGTCCATACTTCATAGGGTGTGGATGCACCTGCAGGCAGCTTAGTTGTGGGAAGGCGGTTCGTGATGTAGGCTGTAGTATGAAGAGCTTCAGCCCAGAACGCGGATGAGAGGCCGGCTGTATGAAGCATAGTCCGGACTCTTTCGAGAAGGGTCTGATTCATCCTCTCTGCTTTGCCATTCTGTTGTGGAGTATATGGCACTGTAGTTTGGTGTTGAATACCTCTTTCATCATAGAAGGCTTTGAGGCTGCGATTGACAAACTCTGTCCCGTTGTCAGTTCGAATCTTCTTGATTGTCAGGCTGGTCTCGTTCTCAACCTGTCGAACCCAGGTTTTGATCTCTTCAATAGCGTCAGACTTGAAGCGAAGAATCCGGGTCCAGACCATGTGCGAGTAGTCATCCAAGATGACGAGAAAGTAGTGCTTGTTGGAGAGAGATCCTTCCTTGATGTAGCAGAGATCCATATGAACGAGTTCCAGACACTCGTGGGTCCCATGTGACGGAAGTGAGTGAAAAGATGCTCTGTGTTGTTTGCCGGTGATACATCCGTCACACATTGGTGCTTCTCGGTCTTGCAGCAAACTGTCTGGTAGGTCGTGGGCAACTGAATCTGCAGCCATTTTGGTTAGAGTAGGATAACTGACATGTGCCAGTCGCTTGTGCCAGAGTTCTNCTTCGGTCACAAATTCTTCTTCTGTCAGGGTGTGATGTGCTGTCTCTTCTGTTGTTGAGCCGTAGATTTGATGCTCTGGCTGCGAGGCTGTCATGTCTTTGTCAGCCAAGACTGGTCCTTCAGATAGGAGATTCAGCTGAAAATTGTCTTCTTTATCTGATGACTCCTGTGCTTTGGTAGACCCTGTAAGGAAAGCAGCCACAGTGGACATGTAGGTGGTCAGCATTGCTTGATGGGGTCGGCGAGCTCCATAGTGATGAGTGAAATGTGGACGTCGTTTGGGGCAGTCCATGGCAATGTGTCCCTTCTGCTTGCATGTCCAGCACACTCGATTTGTTGGTGGAACAAAACCCCTTGGTGAGTGTGGAGTTGGTNCAGAGATCCATATGCACGAGTTCCAGACACTCGTGGGTCCCATGTGACGGAAGTGAGTGAAAAGATGCTCTGTGTTGTTTGCCGGTGATACATCCGTCACACATTGGTGCTTCTCGGTCTTGCAGCAAACTGTCTGGTAGGTCGTGGGCAACTGAATCTGCAGCCATTCTGGTTAGAGTAGGATAACTAACATGTGCCAGTCGCTTGTGCCAGAGTTCTGGTATGGTGGACGGAGTTGTTGTTTTGGCTGATGTAGATGAGGAAGCCACAATTTTTTTTTTTGTGTTTCTGGATGTCGTGAGGGTTCAGTGGTGTCAAGGACAGTCAGGTTGCCCATGCAAGTGGCCACTGCTGCCAGTTGGGATGTCTGGTTGTACACCTTGCAGTTTTTATCAGTGTCAAACACAACTTTGAAGCCCTTGTCGTTGAGCTTTGTCACTGAGAGAAGATTTGCTGCAAGGTCTGGCACGTAGAGTACATCTTCAAAAGTTCGTATGGCTGGCTTTCCGTTGCACTTGATGCCGACTTTGACGGTTCCTTGCCCATAGGCAGGGATGGTCCTTCCTTCACCAAGGTGGACTTCTCGTGGCATCAGAAAACGTTTGAAGTGGATGAACCAGTCTTTCTTGCAAGTCATATGCTTNGTTGGGTTGTTTTCTCTGATGATGAACTTGAGTCGCTCAGTTAGATTCAGCGCGAGGATTGAGAAGGCCTGATCACAGCGTCGTTTCCAGCTGACTTGTTCTTCAGGTGACGCTCCTGCAGGTAATGTGTCAGTAGGTGGATCGCAGACGACGCCCCATAGTCCCTTGTTCAGGAATATCATCTCAATGTCGAAAGCGAAGGTATGGTAGTCATCGCCGTCGAAAGGCGCCACCTTGAAATGGTCTCCATTGTTGATTGTTGCCGCCATGGTTGCGTAGGTCTGAAGGTGCCACCTGCTCTGATACCAAATGTTGGAATTTACATAAGCAGAATCTTTAGGAACCTTCAGATGAGGTACTGTGATAGTTCAATTCTCTGGTAATGTGCTGAGTTTGTTGGTGATGACTTCTCAGTTAAGAATAACCGCTTACACACACACAGGCACTCTTGCCTTGGCAATGTCACTGACTGTGCGATTCAAGAGAATGAACTAAAGGCACAGATACACGAATCGTCTCACAAGCTTTTCAACGGTACCAAGCTTGCTTGAAATGGTTACACACAGACGAAGTAATAGGAAATACAAAGCTACAGCTACTTATCTGTCTACACTAGCTAGAAGCAAAGAAGTACAAGTGTTGACTCAGTCCGGTCTCCTCGTGTCTTCACAGGATCTTCCGGACACCGCTCGATGATCTCCGATCATCGGCAGACCGAGGTTGGCGGATGCCCAGCGCCCTCGGTGCGATCCACGGACGAAATTGTCCGGATCTGCGGTAGCTTCTTCATGACCATCGATCTGGCTCGGGCTCTTGGTTCACGACGATGGTCCGACCGTATCTCTCGATACCAACGGTGTCGATCAATCCAAAGCTCCCTCGCAGGATTCCTGACCACAGGATCCACTTTTAGAAAGCTACATTTCTTCAGCAGTTACTTGGTTCATGCCACGTCAGCAGCCTCGAAGTCGAGAGGAGNGCCACCTTGAAATGGTCTCCATTGTTGATTGTTGCCGCCATGGTTGCGTAGGTCTGAAGGTGCCACCTGCTCTGATACCAAATGTTGGAATTTACATAAGCAGAATCTTTAGGAACCTTCAGATGAGGTACTGTGATAGTTCAATTCTCTGGTAATGTGCTGAATTTGCTGGTGATGACTTCTCAGTTAAGAATAACCGCTTACACACACACAGGCACTCTTGCCTTGGCAATGTCACTGACTGTGCGATTCAAGAGAATGAACTAAAGGCACAGATACACGACTCGTCTCACAAGCTTTTCAATGGTACCAAGCTTGCTTGAAATGGTTACACACAGACGAAGTAATAGGAAATACAAACCTACAGCTACTTATCTGTCTACACTAGCTAGAAGCAAATAAGTACAAGTGTTGACTCAGTCCGGTCTCCTCGTGTCTTCACAGGATCTTCCGGACACCGCTCGATGATCTCCGATCATCGGCAGACCGAGGTTGGCGGATGCCCAGCGCCCTCGGTGCGATCCACGGACGAAATCGTCCGGATCTGCGGTAGCTTCTTCATGACCATCGATCTGGCTCGGGCTCTTGGTTCACGACGATGGTCCGACCGTATCTCTCGATACCAACGGTGTCGATCAATCCAAAGCTCCCTCGCAGGATTCCTGACCACAGGATCCACTTTTAGAAAGCTACATTTCTTCAGCAGTTACGTGGTTCATGCCACGTCAGCAGCCTCGAAGTCGAGAGGAGCTCACGCTCGCAC
>SZWC01007546.1:88960-104110 GCA_023375785.1 Penium margaritaceum
AAAGAGAGAGAGAGAGAGAGAGAGAGAGAGAGAGGGGAGGGAGGGAGGGAGAGGTGTTGCGCAGGGGAATAATGTCTTGGCAAGGTTTATGTTTCAGCTGGGTGGTTTTGCTGGTGGCTCAGTGGCAGGGTTTGTAGCAGAAATGATGGTTTTCAAGTGGTGGCAGTGTTGTTTATTCGTTTTTCCTCAACTGAATCATAAGCTTCAAGGCCTAGTTCACGGGTATGCATCTGCCTTGGCTGATTGGATGGCTGTATCGTTCTGAAGTTTGCCTCTGTTCTTGCAATGGTACCGAGAACATCCTGTGGATGGTTTAGGAAGCGTGGTTCCTCCTCCTCCTGCAGCTCCTCTTCTTCTGTTTCAGACTTCTTTTCCTCCAGTTCCTCTTCCTTCTCCTTCTCCTCCTCCTCCTCCTCCTCCTCCTCCTCCTCCTCCTCCTCCTCTTCCTCCTCCTCCTCTTCCTCCTCCTCCTCTTCCTCCTCCTCCTCTTCCTCCTCCTCCTCTTCCTCCTCCTCCTCTTCCTCCTCCTCCTCTTCCTCCTCCTCCTCTTCCTCCTCCTCCTCTTCCTCCTCCTCCTCTTCCTCCTCCTCCTCTTCCTCCTCCTCCTCTTCCTCCTCCTCCTCTTCCTCCTCCTCCTCTTCCTCCTCCTCCTCCTCCTCCTCTTCTCCACCTCTTCTCCACCTCCTTCCACCTCTTCCTCCTTATTTGTCCTCTTTTCATCATGATGTAAGAAAAAAAGGCAACAGAAAACCAAACCCCCTTATTCTGCTTCAACCTCAACCACTCCTCCTACCTTGATCCCACCTCTGGTCCTCTCCCCAGCTCTTCCCCTGTCCCCTCCCCCAGAATCTCCCAAGAGTCCTCATGCAGGGGCCTGTGACAAGCCAACGATGAGAGAATTCTAATGAGAAGAGAAGAGAAAAGGTCATAAGACTTCATTCATGTTTTTGTATGTGATGAAACTGAAGTGACAACTGTGAACACAAAGACACTGCAATGTTCCACAAGCTGTTGCAGGAAAAGTTGGACAGTTTCTTTCACAATGCAGTGTCTTTCCACTTCATTGGAACAATGTGGTTTCTGTAGACAAAGAAATCAGTGCGCTTGTGTCATGCGTGCGCACCAGTGATACACTTAAACCTTCATCAGCAGGAGGTGCCCAAGTTCTGGTGAGATCATCAAAAACCACAGATGTGGTCTTTACATCTTCAATCTGCCCAGAGTACTTGGCCTTTATTGCTTGCGCATGTGCCACCACATCCTTCATAGACAGTCGAAACATTGCAGGGCATCGTGTGCAGTCCATGGCAAGGAGAGCAAATTCCAAGATAGCCTCGTTTGGTGCAACCATGACAGGGTCCTTCAGCCCATCCGCATCACCCGACTCAAACAACGGTTTTGACCAGAGAAGGACATGCCCTGTGTGTATATTTTTGTCAATAGCTGTTTTCCCTATCAGCATCTCTAGAATGACAATGCCAAGGCTGTACACGTCAGAGCTTACAGAAACAGTGTTGCTTCGGTTGTACACTGGGTCCACATAGCCAGGGGTACCCGCCACTCGTGTGGCATCCTTCCCATTGAAGAGCTGCTTCAACAGACCAAAATCAGCAACTCTTGGCCTCACACTCTCGTCCAGAAGAATGTTGGCAGGCTTGATGTCGCGGTGCACTATGGGCGGATCAAACGAGTGCAAGTAGGCCAAGCCATCTGCCACACCAGCCACTATATCTAGCCGTTGAGCCAGAGACAGTGGAGCCTCATTCCCCTTGGCGCCATGCAACCACTCTTTCAGATCCCCGCCCATAACAAACTCATAAACCAGAATCTGCTCATGGTGGCCAGTCGTTTCGCTCAAGTCCTCACAGAATCCCAACAGCCGTACCAGGTGTGGATGACGCAGGCTTGCCATGGCACGCACCTCCATCTCAAAGTCGTTGCTCATCAGTTTTGCCCGCTTCAGTGCCCACAGCTCACCTTCTGGGGATACTCCTCGATAAACAAACCCAAATGCTCCTTCTCCAAGCAGGTTGTTTGAGCTCCATCCCTGGCTTGCCCTGGTAACTTCTGCGAGACTGAACTGCCGACACACATCCAGGTCTTTCCACTTTCGTGGTCTTTTGGACTGTAGAATGTGAAAGAGGAGGAAACCAACCAACAGAATGACACATACAGAAGCAGCACATATGCCGCCTGTCACTCCTGGAGAAAGACCCATAGCTGCTGTAGACATCTCGGGCGCTGCAACTGGGGTGGAAATGTTGTTCCACACTGGCTTAGGAAGGGCAAGCTTGCATGTGGCAGTCATGTCAGAATCACGGTGCAATGCATAGTACTTGTCACACGTGCATGTTGCACGCTTTTCCAGTTCCATGCGTACGAACTCACGGAAAGCATCAACATCCTCACTGTATTCTTTGTGCACTTCTGAGAATGTTGCGTTTTGGACTTGAAGATCAACCTCTGGCGGTGGCTGGCACACTCCAAACCCACCACACTGGATCCCTCCAACTGTGCCACAGAAGGCTCCGCACCTATGAACCGAACGCTGCCTGCTTTTCTTGACACACCCCTTTTCATATTCTCCATCCGATTCAATGCCTGTGCTCGGTGACAAACAGTTTCCCTTAAGAGAGGAGCGAGAGTGCAANCGGAACGGTTCCGTTCAGCTGGTTATGCGACACGTTCAGCCATTGTAGGCTCCTCATGTGGGGAAGAGAAGCTGGTAGTGGACCGCTGAAGTTATTGTTGTTCAGATACAACTTCTCTACCCTCCTTGATGATATCTCATCGGGTATGGGCCCCGAAAATTGATTGTAAGATATGTCGAATTCAACACCTTGTAGACCAAGAACAGCGAGGGGGAACGGTCCTGTGAACCTGTTGCTTCTTATATTCAGCAAGTTGATTCTTGCCAACAGACTATCAGTAAGCACGCCACTGAACTGGTTGAACGAGAGGCCGGCATAAGAAAGTCTTGGGAGAGCTTTTAGCAACTCAACTGGTGACCCCACAATCCTGTTGTGGGATAATTCTAGACCCTCTAATTTTCTTAGGTTGGCCCACTCGGCTGGTAATTTTCCATAGAACTTGTTGTTTGAGACGCTGAGGAAACTCAGATTTCTGAATTGGCCCATGGAGCGAGGCAGTGGCTCCGAGAAGAGGTTGTTCTGCAGGCTGAGGCTGTTCAGTGATGCTCCAGAGACACCTATTCTGGTTGGAAAGGGATTTGTGAGCCTATTTTCATCTAGGGTTATATAAAGTATTTTTGGAAGCTCGAAGATTTCTGAAGGTATTGTCCCAGCAAACCGATTGTGCGACAGGTCTAGGTACCTGAGAACTTTGCTCGTACCAATTGTTTTGGGAATGGGCCCTATAAGCTCATTGCCTTCAAGATAAAGGGATTCCAGTAGCTCAAGGGAGCCAAGGCCAGCCTCTGGCAAGCTGCCCTGCAATCGGTTGCTGTGCAGATCCAACAAAGTTAGGCCTGTTAGAGCGAAGAGCCGTGTCGGCAGAAAGGCATACATGTGGGTGTCTGTGATGATGAGCTCTTCTAGTGACCTGCTAAGAGCATCAATCCCAAGAGGTATCATTGTAACGTTAACCTCTGCGATAGAAATGCTTTTGAGACGTGTCAGGTGCAGGAACGCATCATCCGGAAAGGCTCCCACCATATTCGTCTTCATCAACCCAAGCATCTCCAGATTTTGGAGAGACGATAACCATGTGAGATCCTCAAGCTGTGTTGTAAGGGACTGTACATCACTGAGGTGAAGTTCTCGAAGGTTTGTAAGGAGCCCAAGCTCAGACGGAAGACTAGAGTTGAACAGCATTTGATAAACATTTAGGCTAGTCAGACTGTTCAGGAAACCTAAGGCCGTTGGGAATGGGACAGCTTGGGTCTCCTCGATCCGGTAAGTCTCAAACCCGTCCGGGCCCATGACTTCTTTGGGAACCCACTTGCATTCAAGTCCAACGCCCTCACCTGCACTGTTGCAACTAACACCCTCCCAGGAAGTGCAGCACTCGGTCTTTGGGTCACCAACCCAGGACTGCTGTTTCAGCTGTGACTGCAGTTGACGCATCAAGGGGACCTGCTCTTTTGCCAGCTCCTGCTCTGCCAGATGCCTCATTGGCCTCCCGTGTGGCTTCGCATGAGCCAAAACTTTCTGTTGCAGATTTCTCCGTCCCTGGCGAAGTTCTCCCGTCATCGTCGACGTCGTCAACCTAGGAGCGGGCGGACCCTTCAAACTTTCTACCCCACCCCAGCTCTCAGTTTGATGGGGCAGCCAATTCCTGTGCCAGGATCGGGTGTTCTGATCGGGCCCAAAGCCACGAAGAGGAGCTGCAGGACCGCTGAGCCACTCACCTTGTTCTGCTGTTGCAGACCGCACCTTGTGCGCTGCTGTTGCCCGTGATGCTGATGAAGAGCGCACGCGTGCAAGGCGGCCTCTTCGCCTTGACGCTCGGCCTGATGAAGCCACTGCCCCTGCTCCCCTTGCATTTGGCACCACGCCATCCGGGGGGGGCTGGTCAGAGCCAACGAGGTCAGGGCGGACGACCACCGTCTTCCGCTCTTCCAACGAATCTTCAGCAGCAGAAATCTTCCTCAAGTTGACCATCGAGGTGACGGACTCTTGAAGCTTTGGTCCTGTGAGGAGCGCACACGCATGCGCGGAGCGCAGGGGAAGGATAAAGGTCGTGAAGTTGCGTATGGCTTGCGCNCATGCTTTCTGTCTGCTTCACATGGAGCCTCCAGGCTGGAGGCTCTCCATGTAGAGAAGTTTGAGCTGGAGGGTGACAAGACGACATGTGCAGATTATGTACAAAAATGTCACCGCTGGCAAGGGGTAACAGAACAAATCCCCATGCACGTTTCAGCCAAACGGGAAGGGATGAGGGTGAGAAGGGGCTGGGAGCCTCTCAGAGGCTCCCAGACGCACAGAGGCTGCCTCTGTGCGTTGCAGTTTCCACACAGTTTTTCTTCTTTCTTTTGATGGAAGTACTTTCCTTGTGAATTAGGGCTTCAAAAACCGCCGTGAACAGACATGAGCCCGTGATGAAGTGAATGTGAGTAGCGGTGGTTGTGCAAGGATCAGGAGCAGCAAGCGGGGGAACGGCATACTTCACTTTCTTACCCGGATGTTGCTGGAGCTGGTTTTCCGTGTTCCATCCATGGCCCCCTCCGCTGCAAAGCGAGAAGATCCAGAACCATACCCAGAGGCTTAACAACGTCTCCATGAAAACAGAGACGAGCTGACTTGTATGAGCAAATCGTGGGGAGAAGGTTGAGAGATCTGCGTTCTGGTGCCACTGATTCTGCCTGTTGGTGCTCCTGGTAACGCTGATGCTGCTGCTACTGCTGCTTCAGCTGCTACTCCTGGTGCTGCTGATGCTGCTGCTGCTGCTGCTGATGCTGCTGCTGCTGCTGCTTTTGGTGCTGCTGCTAATGCTTTTGCTGCTGCTGCTGCTGCTTCTGCTGCGAATACTGCTGCTGCGGCTGCCACAGACACTCACGATGCTGCTAATGATGCTTCTGTTTCTGCTGCTTTCGGTGGCTACGACGGCGGCGGCGGCGGCGGTGGTGGTGGTGGTCGTGGTTGTGGTGGTAGTTGTTCTTGGTACTGATGTGAAAGCGGGATGACATCCAACTGCTATAGGAACTGATACCCTTTATCAGAAGGCAAGCGTCTCTAACCTGCTCGCTGGCCAAACTCGGGGTACGTTTGGCCTCGGGCGTGTGGCCGCGGGCGAAGTCGACTCGGAGTCCAAGTTCTGAGTGTAGTTCCGCTCGGATTTCGACTTCGAGCTGGGTCGGATCCGACTTGTTTGTCTGATGACGCTGTCAGCGGACAAACAAGTCGGATCCGACTACAAAATGAGTCATGACGAGATGTAGCGACGGTGGATCCATCCCGCGGTCACACGACCGAGGCCAAATGTACCCTCAGCACACGCAACACCGACGGGCAGGCTGAGTCGGAACCGGCGCGCGCACCGTCTCGTAAGCCGGAGCGCACTACCAGTGATTCACCAGTGGCCATCCTCGGCCACTGTCTTGCGCGAGCCACTGGTTGCCAGTGCCAGAGGTGACGGGCGGTGCTGAGGAGGACTGGCGTTGGGCCAAGAAAGCAGAAAGTCCACTGATATGTCAAATTGTCCATGCGAAGTGGATGCCTGTATGGAATACGTTGAATCCATACCTTTCGCGTTGCGGAAGGTTTTGTGAGGGTTCTCGTCCAGGCAAGGGACAGGATCGGTGGTTCCTGCTGGTCGTCGCCATACATCCAGCACAGGCAGGTTCGCGACGCCAGCACGACATGGGCCATGTGCACGGCGCGTGGTGCTTTGGCTGACTTGCGATACTCCCTCCGTCATCGTCCTGGTTTTTCTGGGGGCGAAATGGCTGAGATATCCGCGCAAGCGTCAACAAAAGCCTGAGATATCCAAAACTTAAATAAAAACTACGCCATATCCAGAACGTTAAAAACAAAATACGCAATACCCATTTGTATGGCCATGCCAGAGCGGCGACTGAAGTCGTCGATCGAGTGAAGCGAGGGGGGTGATGCGTCACCCCCGTCGGCACCCCTCCCCCCCCCCTCGCGAGAATCGCGATCGAGCGAAAACGCCTTTTTCAAATATTTTTTTTCGGAGAAGAAAACCCCTTTTTTATCCATTCAAACCGCTTTCAAACCCTACCCCAAATTACACTCGGGGTTTAGGGTTTTATTTTTGCGCGGGCTCCTGCTGGGCCCCGCGGTAGCGGGGCCCAGCAGGTTCCCTTTCAACGCATGGGGTGTTTCGGACCCCCACCCAAAAATATCGCAAACCTCCGGGAGAAAAGTCGGAAACCCCTCAATAGAGGGGTTTGTGATTTTTCTCTCATGTTGACGACGTCAGCATGTTGTCNGAAACGTGGATATGGCGGTAGATATCGAGAATTCTGTGGGTATATGGTCACTCCCCCGTTTTTCTGGGCTTTCTGGATAGTAAGGGGGTGTGCAGTTGCATTGGACACTTTTCAATGTAAACATCTAGGTGAAACTGTGGTTCGCTACAGTGGTTGAGATGCTTCCATCTCAATGACGTCATTTTCGTACAGTTTATTGCTGTCGCGGAAATGTGCATTAAATGTCGCAGAAGCTAAGTGGTTGTTTCATCCGAGCGCTACTACAACGTAGTTACATCACAAACGTATGGGGATTGTTCGGGCAAACTATGAAATGTTAGCATCACTTAGGGACCGTGTTGATGCATTGCGATGCTCCCGCGATATTAGCGTCGCGATGAAGTCGCGGTTCGCTACAGTAATGTAATGTTTATATGCATATAAATATCGCAAAAGTACGAATCAGTATTTACAAAGATCTCTCTCCACGCCAGCCGGGAACTGTTCTTCTGACTTCGCGCGCAATGTCCTACATCGGTCCAACATCGCTCAACATCGCGATAGAAGGCAGTATTTCCGCATTTCGACTTTTGTACTTGTTGCTTGGTCACTTCGGACAGCGGAACCAAAGACTTTTCAGTGGTTTTAATTGGTGCGATAAAAAGGCTTAACCCACGGGCAGCCGTCAAGCATCTTCATATTCACTTTCGATCGCTCGATTCCTTGCAAAATGTATAATTCCAAAACCAGCATCACGAAGTGGGATGGTGGAAATATGGTTTGCCGTAATGAATTGATTTTTCAGTATCACGGAGCAAACCCGAGTCGCACGATGCAAAAATCAGCAACATCACGGGCGTCGAAGAAGATGTCTTTGAGTTGCGAATCAATGCCGGCGGAGGAAATCTACCTGACGCCAGCGCTGCAAAGCACGTCAGGTAAAAGTGCGACATTTTTGTGTTCGGTAGCGAAGGTTACCGCGAAAGGGCGAACATCTTCATCGAGATGTTGGCCCCACAATGCATCAACACGGTCCCTTAGATATACAGCGAGGCTGCAACTATACACAATGCGTTCAGTATCACTGATGACGTCACATTGGTTGGAGAGGGAAACCCTACGGGAATAGGTCGTGGTATTCGCATGTACTTCTAGCTAATTTCCAGGTACCATAGAATATCGGAGTGCGATGGGCGATAGAGATGCAAAGATCGCGCAAAAGGCAAGAACCAACTTTCATGGGGTTTTGCATAGCCACTGAGGAAGTTAGCATGTTAGATTACTCAAAACATAAAATCCGCTTTTTTGGAGAGAATATTAGCGATCTTCGGAGACCGTGCCCACCTTCTTTCTAAGCTCGCATAGGTCGGAGTTCACAAAAGTAACGATATTGAGGGAGATCGTCGCAGACACGGTTTAAACTACATTTTGTACTACGATTGTTTTTCTGTGTATTGGGCGAGAATAAAAAAAAACATGGTTTGGGCGTGATGTAGGTGATTTGCGCATCAGAAGAGGAATCTGAGTCGCAAAGTGTGAACATTGCGCATCGCTTTGGAGGATGGTTTGTTGGTTTTTGCATGGAAATCTAACTGGCAGGGAGCTTAGATTTCTTGGTTGGTGATTTCGTCCGGTTGTCCCTTCGCACCTCTATTATCTCCAGATACAAATATTGTCCATCCCACCAGAGTTTACCGAACCATCCCATCGTGTTTTCTTCATCTCACGTCTTTCGAGCACGAATTTCGTAGTTTTGTGGAGATTCTTAGCGACAAAAATTATCAATCATAAACATTATAGCATCATATGCGACTATAATGTGCTTTAGTATAATTTGACCGCTCATTTTCCTTAAAGTTCATGCTTCGCTCGCGACTCATAGCAATGAGATGCAACGTACGTGGTCATGGGGAGATTTGCGTGAAGCGATGCACCACGGCAAAAAATGGTGTCGAAAGCCCAAAATCACGAACATCACTCCTTAGTCTCGACGTTGCACTTGAACACTACCTCGATGAGAATGTTCTGACGACGGCATGAAATCTTGAGTCGCCATCGGTGCAAACAGTGGTGAGAGAAGCTAACGTCGTTCTTGTAGTAAAGCATTCTTGGTTGTCTCACTTGAATTTCCTCCATCGTGTAGCTTTCATCGCCAATGCAACTACACGCTCCCTAACCCTTTCATGTGTTGTTCCCCATCTTGGATTTTACAGCAAGGCTGGTTACGTCACCAATTTCTGTTTGCGACGGCGTTGTGGAGGACTTGCCCTTGTTCTCACAATAGCAGAGGTACCATTTCTGATGAGGGCTTAGTTGTAAACGCGGTCTTTCCGGATGTGTCCGAAATGGGTGCAATTTCAGAATGGTCTCTTATTTGTGAAATCGCAATCGTAATGAAAACCGGCAATTCCGTTGCGTGTCAGCTTGCCTCTCGTGATCCGGACTAACTAAATGCAAAAGAATAAATCTAGCACTCCGACGGAAGCCTCGGCATAATCATCGCGGACTGTTATGAAAAAGGTTTGGAAATGACAGTCCGTCACTGATAGGCTTCGGAGACAATGTGTTGTTTGGTCTTCGGACATTTTGCAAGTCCTTCACCACCTGTCACGAAAAGAAATTGGCGACGTAACCAGCCTTACCGCTAGAAGTCAGAAGTGAGGATATCCAGCGGGAAGTGGTTCTGAATGGTGACATGGCCATGGCCAACGCTGACGTGTGCCTCGACACTCGACTCGACAAGATGGAATCGATTTCCCTAAGAATGTTGAAGGAAGTGGTCCTCACCTCTGAAGCCACGTATCTTATCCGTACATTTCTGGCTGCTTGAAGTCACTTTTCCCACTTTATTATGAGCCGCTTTTTTATTCTTGTATTTGAAGCAAATTGGAGGTCGGGTTTTATTGGAAGTTTTTTATTTAGTCCTACGGACCGATTCCATGTTCTACAACGTCCCAAATGTTTTCATTCAAATTTGAATGTTCAAACTTTACGGATGCAAACCTCCTACTAGCGACTCAAGTGACTACCGGACCGCCTTTTGGGACGAGCGACATGACGACGACCCAATGAACACTAACCACTTGTACGGCATAGTGTTGTTACTTTTCTTGAAACTCAACCGCAACAAACCTCCATCCTCCACCATCCCCAGTCTCCTCTGCCTCCCTCCTTGACCTCTCACGCCAACATGGACCCATCTACAAACTCGGTCTCCCTCTACGCACAGTCGCGGACCATCAACGGACTGGTGATTCATGCCTCTGTGCCTAGCCTGGAGGCTGCTCCAACCAAAGCTGACGTTGTGAACGTACGCTCCTTAGAGGTTGACCGATGTTGGCTGTCCAGCACGATGCGTTATGCTGAAGCCTCGGGCTGCATGCTCTGTCGTCTTGCTTGCGGTGATGATGTCGCCGATGTAGAGAAGCCGCTCGGCCCTGAGGTACGGTTCATTGGCCAACCCTGCGTTGGCGGGGACCGTGGCGACACTGAACAGCATGGATCCCATGTCCCACATCAGATAGTCCCGTTGCGTGCAGGCCACCTGACTTTGGCGGCCAAAAAAGGAGACCATGGAACCAGTATTTGTTGCAAAGCCTGCGCCACAAGTGCCGGAGAGTGACAAGCCGTCGGCATTGGACATGACCATGGCTGGTGGCCTTGGTAATGGTTGTTGGACGCCCGTCAGAAATGTCCCATTGTTGGAGAACTGTCTCGTTTTTGCTAATGTCAACCGGTCGACAAGGGGATGGATGGCTCGAATGAATTAGAAAGTTGTAAGGAAGCTTACGCTCATGTGTCTGCTTTCAGATTCGCTAACCCCACTGTAGGTGAAGAGTTGCCTTCACAATGTTGGCAACGTGTGGCGACATGAACAGGACCTCCTCAGGCGTAGCGTCGTCCAATTCAACTGCGAGTCGTGGTGGATTGACCTCCACTTCAACAAGTGGGCGAAGATCAAGAGGGCCACGCCCAAGCTTGGCAAGCTCCACGGCATGAGAATGCAATGGTACGACGTTGTGACTAATATTTTCTACCCCGACAAGGCAGTAGGGGACAACGTCATGTGCACAAATCCAAAGCCACCACCACCACCACTAAAGGCACCTACCCCGGAGTCCAACACCCACGTAGCACCATCCACAGATGATGATGCAGTCGCCACGTGTGCTGCAAGGCAAGTACCAAGTGAAAGATTGAGAGGTCAGAGCACGTGCTACAAAAATTTGCAAAGCTGGAGTGTGTTATCCACAATGATGGCCCTAAGACACCGTTGGGCATGGTTTTTTGAACAGTGAAGGATGATATGGCGGTGTACAAGGACAACAAGCTCTGTTTGCTTGATCGCCTTTGCACTGACGACCTTCAAGAGCTATACGTGAACTCAACAGGTTTTTTATGTGAGCAGGTTGTCAGTTTTGTTTTAGGACGTGATCTGAAGATAGGCATGAGGAGTGGTGATGTGGTGCCGACAATGGAAAATAGCATGCATGAGGGTGGTGGAGATGCACACGGTGATAGGGAAGCTATTGGTAGTGCCATGCCAAGTCCAGAAGACCATGGGGCTGGAGTGGGTGACATTCAAGATGCAGATAGAGGCGTGGAGGGGTTCTTGGCAAATGAAAAAGAAATAAAGAACGATGACATGATTAATTTTTTTGCATGATGATGTTTTGTCCATACAAGGACAAGATACTTGAATCATTATCACTTGAACCAGTTTATGGTGTCTCCTCAATTGCCTCGCATTGCTCCCACATCTCTTGTGTAATGACGTTGCACGATCACCTTGTCTATGCCCTGCTATGATGTTAGTCCTCTGTTTGTGCTTGAATGATTCGGTCTGCCACATCATTTTGGTTCAAAGCTGACATGTCCACCATTGTGTTCATGTTGTGGAACACAAAGCGTGCTAGAATCAGAGGACACTGAAAATCATTATGAAATTGCGACATTCCCTACAATATCCATAAACATGCCTTCAAAATGCCAAATGCTTGCTTAATGCATGACCTCATGCTTGCATGTCTACAGTTGAATAATTCCTCTCTGTTTTAAGGTTGCAACTGACTCGTGCCCCACTCTTGCAAATGATAACGTACATATTGGTCCGGTGACACGATTCCATGCGTGTTGAGGAATGTGGCATTGGCAAGAATGAACGTGGAAGACAGTAAGAGGAATCCATGGCAAACCTCTGCGCCAAATATCCTTGCGTCATGGGCATTGCCCTCCCATCCCACGCTCATGTGCAAAAAGCAAAGATTGTGATCACAAGCTGCTAATATGTGTTGAGTCACTTGATGATGCCGGTTTATGTAGGCTCCATGTCAGCTGCAACACACTATGACAGGGACGTGTGTGCTGTCCATAGCCCCGACGCAATGCTCGAACCATGGGAGGTAATCCTCTCGGCTGCTCTAGTGATGTGGCAGGACTGCATCGGCTGACGGAAGTTGCATGGTGCATGAGGCTATCAAGAAGAGCGCTTGTGCCATATCACAGATGGCACGCTAAAATTTTGGTGCCCCACGTTGAAAGCGCTCCATGATTTGCCTTATGGTCATCCCGAAGCAAACACACTGGGGGAACATAAGAATTTTCTCTTCCACTATCACACACATATCCCCGATGCTTGATCGTCGGCGTACGAAGTTTGTGATGGACACCCACGACGGATACATCATGCAGGCCATGTTTAGATGACGTTGAGGGCGGCCGTCATTGAGATCTGCCATCCACGCGGGACCAAGCAAGGAACCGTTCAGCATGGGTCTTTGTTATAGACGGTGAAATATGCGTGCAATGATGTCTAGTAGCTGCCCCCAAAGGAGGCCGATGAGTTGCGCACGGGGCTCAATACCTCGTCAGATTAGTGCTTGTCGGACAGAGGCATGCAAACGGTGAGTATCCATGGTGACGACAGGGGTACATACTACACGCACTTTCACCACCTCCCGATACTGTCAAGTNCATGGGTCTTTGTTATAGACGGTGAAATATGCGTGCAATGATGTCTAGTAGCTGCCCCCAAAGGAGGCCGATGAGTTGCGCACGGGGCTCAATACCTCGTCAGGTTAGTGCTTGTCGGACAGAGGCATGCAAACGGTGAGTATCCATGGTGACGACAGGGGTACATACTACACGCACTTTCACCACCTCCCGATACTGTCAAGTACTGGGGACCCAAGGCGTGACTCGGCACCCGGTTTCCCATTGCAAGTCGTCCTCACGGTGAGTCATCGCCAACTGGTTGGGACGCACTANATAACTATGACGCGGTGACCCGACTCCAAGAAGGGTCAACATGAGAGCAAACAAACAATGAACTCACTTAATAAGGAAGCTAAAGGGTCTAAACAAGGTCCAGAGAATTATGGTTCATAAGTGAATTGTACAGACCAATTTTTGGTTGAAAATGGTTGTTAAATGATTACTGGGTACTCGGGTACTCGAGGCTCAAGTCTTAAGGAGCCAAAGTCCGGAAAGACATAATGGGCTAGAGTCTAGTTCAAGTCTAGCCTAGAAAATATCTGTGGCCGGATTCTAGGACAAAGGTGTGCCGTGATGGAAAATCCATCACGACAATCCTCTTAAACTCTAAGCTCGGTGTTNGTAGCTGCCCCCAAAGGAGGCCGATGAGTTGCGCACGGGGCTCAATACCTCGTCAGATTAGTGCTTGTCGGACAGAGGCATGCAAACGGTGAGTATCCATGGTGACGACAGGGGTACATACTACACGCACTTTCACCACCTCCCGATACTGTCAAGTGCTGGGGACCCAAGGCGTGACTCGGCACCCGGTTTCCCATTGCAAGTCGTCCTCACGGTGAGTCATCGCCAACTGGTTGGGACGCACTAGTCCGAGTTGCATTGTGTCAGTTAACGCGTCCCCTATTCAGATCCACACAATTAGGAATGGCTACGCTACCTTATCATCCATTCCAACCTACGCTACCACTTTCATTTGGAATGTGCAACGGAACAGTGTTGGGATCGTGAATTTGACTTTGGAAGTGAAAACTGTTCTTGGCACGAAACAGTAGTATTTGACTTTCAACTGCCAAACTCAAGGGTGCGGAACAACAAATTACAGTCGGTTTGTTTTCAAAGAGAAAAATCGTGAGTAGATGGCCGGGGTATTTTCTTGCAGTATCCCCCCAAGCAAGTTAATGTTGTTTCATTCCCCATCTAAGTCACTTGACATTGTCCAAGGACTGTCTGTCCACTCGCCACTTTTTCCATAACAATATAACTATGACGCGGTGACCCGACTCCAAGAAGGGTCAACATGAGAGCAAACAAACAATGAACTCACTTAATAAGGAAGCTAAAGGGTCTAAACAAGGTCCAGAGAATTATGGTTCATAAGTGAATCGTACAGACCAATTTTTGGTTGAAAATGGTTGTTAAATGATTACTGGGTACTCGGGTACTCGAGGCTCAAGTCTTAAGGAGCCAAAGTCCGGAAAGACATAATGGGCTAGAGTCTAGTTCAAGTCTAGCCTAGAAAATATCTGTGGCCGGATTCTAGGACAAAGGTGTGCCGTGATGGAAAATCCATCACGACAATCCTCTTAAACTCTAAGCTCGGTGTTAGGGTCCTGTTCTAGCATGGAAATGCTACGTGGAATGATTAGGGTTAGGATTATTGTTTTGTCCATGCCCTATGAAGACCCCGACTGTTTGTGACATGGTTTGTCTCAGTCAAAATAGCCGAGGCGACCATTCATCCGCCCTCCTTGGATGATTATTCTGAGGGCCTACGTTTTGGTTTTACACTTAGTGGGAAAATGGATCTTGTCCGTTACATTGGAATCAGAGCCAAATCTTGCAAATTATCTCTGAAATCGCTGCTGGCTGTTCGTTGGATCAATCTAATGAGCGAAGCCGTACGTCGATCATGTTTTAGAACTGAGTTCTTTCTCTAAGGCCAAAAGCCGTTTGTCGACAAACGTAGCCCGTGTGGTTAACTAGAAGCTCCGGTCGAGCTTCTTTCTCCCCGGTCGGGAAAACAAACCAAAAACAATGGTGTTGCAAGTGACGATGGCTGATGGCTGCCCGTAGACCAAGCGCAACCCGACCGGCGACTTTTGGCTCCGATACCTTGTCCAGCTCCGACGAGCTCTCGGAGAGCTGGCTGGGAGCCGGACCCCTTGTTCATGGCATCTTAAGAGGAGGGGGAGGGTGTTCGTCATCCCCCTTCCTCTCTTCTCATGGGCAGACAGCCCATGGGGGATGAAGGAGGGCGTCTCCCC
>SZWC01007546.1:104390-117528 GCA_023375785.1 Penium margaritaceum
AGAGGAGGTGATCCTCCCCCTCCTCCTCTCATAAGGGCCGATGGCCCAATGGGGGAGGCAGGGGACATCCCTCCCTCTCCCTCCCTCCACCACAAGGGCCCACAGCCCGAGAAGGAAGGAGGGTGGGAAGCTTCCTCCCTCCTCCATTCTGGCCTCGCATACAAGCAACAGGTTGGAAGTGTTCCTTGTGAAAATTGGGTGTGCGCTAGTAGGGCAGTCAATAGCGGTGGTAGCTCTCAGAGCCAGGGTTATTGGTTCGCATCCCTCGGAGGGTCCACTTTTTGTCCCAGACCTCAAATATTGTTTTGAAAAATATTTTTCTGTTCATGAAAAATGGGAAACCGATAGTTTTCCCAACATAACACCAGATGACGCTTGGAAAATTCCAAGAACAACCAAAAAAGCTCAAAGTGCAAAACTTTTGTAGATTTTCAAGAATCCTCAAGTTGAGGAATTCTATGTTAACCGTTTCTAAAAATTGTTTGGAATGGTGAAAACGTTTGTGGTCGAACCCGAGTATGCGGTCAAGTTGACCATTGGTTTTGACGTAAAAATCTTAAAGCTCTGGTTGAGCTCTTCCAAAAATCAGTTCTTATTTTCTTTTTCTTTTCCATTCCCAAGTACAAGAAGGAGCAAAACAGACAGTTTTCCTTGTTATGGATGGAATTCACTTGGAAATGTTTCATAACGAGAAGTTTAGCACCGGTAGTGCCTAAAGTTGTATGGATTGACCTCAAAGTTTGGAATATTTCATGAGAAAACCCGAAAAGGCTGACCTTTCCAACCCACGACATGGCTCAACACGGGTCGTACATGCGCTATTTTTTTGTGTGTGTGCAAAAGAGCCACTAAGGTACTGGGTTGAAGAACCACAATGGTGACGTACATCAAGAAGAATTCTTGATTCAAAACACCGTTTGTGCCGTGGCCACTGGACAACTCACCTACTCCTAGTAACAATGCAAAATGTGCACATAGCACAAAACAGGTGTCAATTGCATGCTTACATGGGCGTCGACTACATCATCAAAGTAGGTGTTGATTACATTACGGGCAACAGCACAAGTGCTACTTGTAGAAATTTTGTTGATGTCAAACACACCACTCAAAATTGTGAGTTGCACTTTAATCATGGGTGCCGAAAGCATCTGTGACGCTAGTGCCGAATGCGCTGCTCATTGTCTATAGATGAATCGGCAAAATAAGTGCTGATTTTTCATCCACGTGGGTGTCAATTAAACCAAGAATGCTGGGTAAGTCATTTATGAATGTATTTTGACAAAACAGCACAGGATGTAAGTGCCGATCACACTCAACACACACACACACACACACACACGATGGTGGAAATCCATGCGTGATGGTTTATTCACGAGTGCTGGTTGCACTTGGAATATGACCAACATGGAAAATGTAATTGTAGCATTCACGCGAGTGCCGAACGCACGATTACCATGACATTGAATGCATGGCCATTGAGTGTGTCGGTTACATCATTGATATGAGTGCTGAATGTACCATTGTCATAATCGTCGAGTACAGAATTGACAAAAGATGCAGGTTACACTTTTATCATGGATACCGTATGCACCACTGATGCGAGTGCCGAATGCAATATGGCCATCACTTCCATTTGGACTAGCTATGCTAGTGTTGATGGTACAACACATGTTATAAGATGCTGATTACAACAATAATATGGGTGCCAATTGCACCCTATTATATCAACTAGCAAGAAATAGCTAACTTGTTGCTTCATCATGCTAGCTTGCGATAAGCCACCAATCAAATGCGTAGAATCTATGCGCGGAGTTGTTTTATGGGCAAGTGCATCAAGCACGTTATTTGAAGCATCAGAAGCATGTTGTTTGATGTTTGCAAGGTATCTTGACAAAGTCGAGGATGGTCATACTGTCAAATTCTTCAAATGGCGAACCAACAGGCATGCTAGAAACAATCAAGACGGCTGTGGCGATCAAATGTATGCCCAAATGGTGTAACAAGAATACGGCAATATCAGTCATCACCGACAGTGACGACCATAGGAAGTTAAGAACTTTGCCCTGCCAATAGTAGTATGAAAAGGTGCTTCCAAAATAAGTACGCACCAAATGCTAACCAATAAATTACATCTATGATGAGGACAATTTCCTCAAATTTGGACCATGCTAAAGGTGGACAAAATCATCCGTTTCTATAGATGGAACCTGCTACAAAGGCTTAGTTGGTTGATACCAAGTCCAAAACGTACACGACTTGCATGACCACAAGAGGTCAGTACGACTGACCTAGTGCCGGAGACAACCCACTTTTCAATGGATCATGGTATAGGATTCATGCCATTATACCTCAACCACGTGAAATTGGGTACACGGCATGCGTGGAAAACGTGCACGACATGCACAAAAACCTCATCCACTGAGTGTTGGTGAATTGATGACAACGTCAAGTTATGGATAAGTTGGATGGATGAATGATCAAAACCATTTTGTGACATTTGAACAAGCTCATGATATCAGCTTATGTTTTGGATGAAAACGGTGACACCATTTCACCAGACGTGTTCTACAATAGTGGCATGTCCCATTGTGCTACAATTCTTGACGGCAAATACAGTTATTTAATGACTAAGCCCAAATCATGACTATGTCATGAGATGTAGTAAAGACATGGTGCTTTAGCACGCCGACTTCAATCCTCGGGGATTGAATATGCACTACTTGTACACAGTGTGTACTGGATGCATGAGCGCTTTTCAGATATTCTGTGCATCATTAGTCATGGCTGATACAAACATCGGTCCGTGATTGAACATGTCATGGATGAAATCCTTGAATAAATTTTCAATGGTAAAACCATTGACACCCTATCACTTGGTGAGTGGTGGATACAAATGGTGGTACCCAACTGGTACTGACGATAAAAAGGTACATATCCACAACCTTGTTCAAAAGACAAGGATAATTGTCAATGGAGTTTGTAAATGCACCAGAAAGGGGGAAAGAATATTTTATGGGTCCTCAACAATTGAAGATGCCGCAGTGCAGTGGTCGAAGGTTTTAAGAGTCATTTTGTGGCACATGACGAGACTAAGTGAATGTCAAATGTGAAGTTTTTTGAAGGTGACACCTTCAGTCTATCATCACTCAATGAGTGAATATTTCATGGACATTGATAGACAAAAGTTTGTGAACCAATGTTGGTGACATGAGTTCACCTATAGTTCTGAGAAGATTCCATTTCAGAGAAAATGAGCGATACTCATTTCCTACTATTGGAGTCCTAGAGTACTATGACGATCTCATAGTCTTCTACAAACCAACTAAAACTTAGTTGGGATCACGTGAAGGTATAGGTTTTGTGCATGAAGCTTACGACCATGGAAACGACATGTAAGCCGATTGTTTTATGCTAACCATATCTTGGTGGTCGGACTGGCCACATAGCGATTCATCATCAACATTGAGAGAAATTAATGACTAGTGTGTTGTAACTAAACGTTGATGTGAAAGGACTCTTCAAGATGGACCTTGAGAAACAATTTTTCTCATCAGATCCTTTCAACGTTTTGAGAAAAGTCTCAAAGTTTATGCCATCGTGACACGGTACACTAGTCGTGTCCGTCACGCTCTTCAAATATCATGCACATAGATTCCAATCATGCCAAAGATGTAGTATAGCACCGTCTATGCAATATCAATTTGCAAAACAAAGTCAACATCGGATTTTTTGGAACAAACCAATCTTTGAGAGAGACTATAGCAACTACGGTGTAGTTGAACTAAACTTTGATGAACTAGAACCTTACATTAATGTGAATGAAGTCTCTTGGTTGTGGGGATGGTTTATTTGAAATCCATTGCCAAAGGCAAGTACAATCCATTGTTGGATTTAGCTGCGGTAGTATCCACAATGGTGGTTGTTTGTCACATCTCTTCAATGGGGGCGATACCCTCTACAAGTGCCTTGGATAAGGCATATACAAATATTCTCTCTTGAGTGGAAGTACCAAACATACACAATAGAAGACATTGAAGCAACAAAAATTGTTGCAACTTGGCAAACAAAATCCATTGACGGGTTTCCAAATAGAATTCTTGATTGAGATAACCTAAATACAAAAGATTAAGGAATTGGTAATTTTAAGATCACCAGATGTGATTCGGAAGTGTTTGCTCACAATCACATGGAATTTACACCCAAAAGATGTTCTTGCAACTTGTTCCACAATGATTGTTATCATGGTACACCCTTTTGGTGAATACCATACCATGAACAGTTTGTTTGTGGACAGCAATGACGGTCGTTGAGATCGGTTTTGTCATTTAACCTAGTTAATGCAATGTTCTTTGGACAAGGATGTAAGCGGCAGCCTACGGCACCCATTTCAGATAAAAATGGGAGGATGTTGGCTGAAACGAAGATCATCTAGGTCCAAGCATTGTCGTTTCTAGTGATAGATGATGACAAAATTTGCATGATTCCGGACGACCACTACCATCTCCTTCAAAGATGATTGCAAAAATAAGTGAACTCTGAAACCATGTCTTAGGAACTTGGTGCCTCCGAACCCTAAAATAAAGCTAGCATGCAACTTCCATGGGCTTAGTGGGGCTTGATTGTGTTCAGCCAACCAACCCACAGGTGCGGAAAGAGGTCTAGTAGACCGACCCCTGGTCATGAACACGTGGTTGCAAACCGAGAAGACTGGTGTCCGGAACTTCGATTACACGTATTGACAATGTTGTGGGGAGGTAACACCTTGCAAACAACCCCTATGAGGAGATCATGTCCGACCAACATGGAAAGTGTTGTGTGGACTTGGAAAGTTTTCACACGGACGCCCCGTTTATTGGTCGCAGGGACGCTCCTTGCAACGAGGGAGGAGACGTCACCACAATAACTTGCTGAACCACACGGAATATGGAAATTTTCATCCCATGTATCCTCTTCTAAAATGGCAAGACATTTATGTCCCAAAAGGCATAAACTATGCCATTGATACACACGTATGATGAGTCCTTCGTGAAGGCTCACCGACACTTCTGAAGAAAGTACAAGAATTGTACGTGTCTCATCTTGGTAAGAGCCAAGGGATCATGTAATCAACACTGGGTGTTGTACGCGAACCATCACAATCACAAAAACCATATACGTGTGTGGTTTATTGTACGTGAAGATAACGCAACCGTGTTGCCGATGATAAGATTTCACACATGTGATCTTTTTTTTATTTCTTGTTACATGGTTTGCATCATGAAGTACACGATGATCAAACCTCTGTGAGCAAAGACAAACCGGAACGGTTCGAAGCAAAGGCGGGAGAATGTAGGATACAGACCATTTTTATGGTTAAAAATGATTGTTAAATTATTATCAGGTACTTCAAGTACTCGAGGCTCACGTTTTGAAGAGCCAAATTCCAGAAAAATATAATGGGCTAGAGCCTGGTTTGACTCTAGCCTGGAAAATACCGTAGCCGGATTCTAGGTGAAAGGAGTGCCGGGATGGAAAGTCCATTGCGTCACTCCTCCACTCTTAGCTTGGCGCTAGGATCCTATTCCACCATGGCAATGCCACGTGGAACGATTAGGGTTAGAATTATTGCTTTGTCCATGCCCTATGATGACACCGTCCATTTGTGGCGTGGTTTGTCTCAGCCAAAATGGCTGAGGCGACCATTTGCCCATCCTCCTTGGACAACTATTCTAAGGGCTTACATTTTGGTTCCACAGTTAGTCGTACAATGGATCATTTCTGTTATAATTGGAATCTAACAGCAGTGAAATAATGAAAGAGCAATGGAGTTGAAGGAAACCAAACACATTCAATGCTTTTGTTGCATTTCCCATACGTACATTCAATGATGCACACATTTAGGATAGTGCACCTTGAATAACGTATGAATTAAGCATGAATACAAGGAGGACACTATTGTCCACCACATGTTTAGTACAAGGTATATACACAACCTACATTGAAACTTCCTAGCCATGCCATTCCCAAAACCCTACAGGAGAATATGAAGTTGAGGCCAGGCATATGTTGTAAATTTGAAAAAAAAAAAAAAGTGCATGAAGTGCCAGGTAATGTAGTTATCTTTTGATAAAAAAAGCCTAGGTATATTCCCCGAATCAAGTCAGTGTGAACTGTAAATGATGTTTATTTCGGTAGAGTTTTAGGACATCTTGTAGGATATGTGGTTGCTTTGAATGCAGAGAATTATCAGGAAACGCTGGGTATATCGTTCATTTCTCTCCTGAAAACATCATACAAATATGACAGTCACATCGGGTAAGCGTACGACGTCAGTACAAGTGGCATAAATATGGCATGGCCACATGGCCTTGTCCATGTAGTGCATGGACAGTTATCCTTGAGCTTCACATCTGCGCACGCAAAAGTGGCCACACTGGGACCCATGGCTCCCTATCCGGTGGGCAGTACAGTGGGCGAGCATGAGCTGCCTGTTTGTCCAACTGCGTCCCCTTGATGTAGCGGAGCAGATGAGTCATGGAAGCCTAGTGTTCTGCTGTGAGGCTGCTCATGAACTGGCTCACTGGAAATCCAATGTCGGAACACGTAGCCACCATGAGGTACATCAAGCTCCGCACCAGGCAGCAATTCTAGGCAACAAATCTGCTGAAAAGTTAAATACATTACCTTTGACCAGCTTCATTCCCACTGGCGTTGGGGTTGATGCCGATGCACAGCTGCTCATCTCTAACTTGTCAAGGATGTTGTTGATGAGTGGGTCTGGTTCAGCGCAATGGGGCATGCGGCAGGATCACGATGAAGCTGAATACTGAAGAAGAGCTTGGATTTGCTCAGGTCCTTTATGTCAGAAGTTGCCTCCATGACCTTATTTAACTGAGTAAGTTGCTCAAGTGAACTTGCAATGATGATAAAATCATCAAAATACACAAGAAGGATGAGGAAATTCTCCTTCTTGTCCTGCACATAGACACTGCGACTGGCTTCACTCCTCACAAAGCCATTAGCCCTCAAGTTCTCATTCAACTTCTTTTTCCACAAACATGACTACTGCTTAAGACTGTGAAGTGATTTCACAAGACGGCACGCCAGGTCTTCTCCTTCTTCTTGCACAAACCCCTCAGGTTGTGTCGTGAACACCTCCTCCTTTTGTTATCCATTCAAGAAGGCACTCTTCACATCCATGTGGCGTGTCTCCCAGTGCTTAGATGAGGTATAAGATAGAAGTGTATGAATGGAGCTGAGTTTTGTAATGGCTGCAAAGGTTTCATCGTAGTCAATAACGTAAACCTGTGGTTGATGCTAATTTTGTGGTGGTACTTGATGCAAAACAATCCAGTTGCTTCCCACCACCCCTCGGTCTTTCGGTAATGGTACAAGCTCCCACTTCCCTTTATATTTAGCGAGTTCATTTCCTCTTTCATCTCCGCATAAAACTCTGATGCATTCTCACTGTTTAAGGCCTTGGAAACACTCGTAGTCCCATGCACATTTTCCAAAAATTAATGCTCTGCTGCAATGTTGTTGAAGGGAGTTGGTGGCCTCACAGTATGGCTGATTCGTGAGGACGTGTGTCTCAGAACCTTGGCTGCAATGTTGGAGCTACTCTTTGTTGCTTCCTTATTCAACTCTATGCCATTTGTTGTGGTTCTGGCTGAGCTTGGTGCCGCATCTTCTTCTAGGGTAAATCTTGCAATTTTGGAGAAGCGCTTGAATTTTCTGCCCGCATCTTCCTCCTCCTCCATCATTGCTTCACAAAGTGATCATCTTTGACTTTTACCCAAGCATGATTTGTGGTTTCAAGCCCATCTTTACAAATTTTGGGCATACCTATTGTGTCTTGCATACAGATGATAACACACAGGCCAATTTGGGGAAGATGTCTCCACATGCATTCTGGCCCCTCATGTAGCCACGTGCCAACGAGGAGTGGGAGAGAAAAATTCATGTATTGGATAGGAACTCAAAGAAGGTAATGATCTTCCTCGTGGGGAGTCCAGAAGATCCATTATCACGTGGTGTTACCCCAAACATTTCTGCCTCCCGTTTCTACCGCTACTGTTTTGCCAATTCTACTCTTCCGCGGAACACCCACTATCACTTGTACACTCACTGCTGCGGATCCCACTGTGCTCCTACTTGGATCCTATGAGAGGTATCTTGCGGAATGGAATTTCCTGTCTCTTCTCGCAGCTTCTGCCTCCAACCCTTTTGTTGCTCGCAGCTTGTGCCACCAACCATGGCTTCTGTTACACACGTGTGTAGATGAACACCTTTTTCTTATCTGTGGATTATCTATTCATTGCGCTTTGCTATCTACATGGCACACAAAACTCCTTTGCTAGGACTATCCGCGGATCCGTCCTCCAGACTATTGTTTGCTGCTCTCGCGGACCCTACTTACTCACACGACACCCGAGCGGAAGCATGCATACGGGGACTGCGGGATGCTGCACTAGTGCTCAGTCTCCTAGTGAACCTTTGCTTCCTCTTCCTCACCCGGAAAATCTACAGATGTGCCGCTCCAACCTTATTGTTAACTATTCACGCGGAGCTCATTCACAGACAATCATCTAAGCGGAAGCATACATATGTATGACGGAGAGGGAGTTAGCAAAAATTGACACTCACACCCAGTCACCTAGTGAATCCACACCTCTTCTACCTTGCTCTCGTGTCAGTCACTTGACTTCCGCAGGATGGAGCTCCACTGAGCCCGTCTAGCTCTACGAAAACTCCACAAAACCCCTCAGGGTCCTCCTTGGCCAGCACAAGGCCGTACACAGACACAGGCAAAGTCCCGTTGATCACTCAAGGCACTTGTAGAGCAGGAATTGCAAAGGAGGAGATGGAAAGACAAGTGGAAGTATGAGAGTTGAAAAGCTTGGTTGCAATTATTCATGCCAAGAGATACATGAACCGTTGAACTACTGAATATACCACACTCAAATGCTACAGGGGACTCCACACGGGCTTGTCGCGCCACATGTCTCTTCCCTCTCACACACATGACACAGAGAATTCCTATCATCATTATCCCAAATCCCCTGTTTCCCCTAACCGCTAATCCCATCCCAAATCTTCAGCGTCTTCTGTTCATTGGCACTTCCGCGATCTGCCATGTTCTGCCCTTGTAGCTTGGCAGTGCTTGGTCCTTTTTCGTGCACTGGTCATTCTCCACTTCCTTCTGCCCTTTGCGAATCCATGGTGTGGATGTGTTCCCACGGAATGGCCGCATCTGCTGCCCCACGCCAGGCTCCAAGTGAAGTGCTCCCTTTTCCCACCGCAGGGACCATTGGGCCTTACGACGCCTGGTTCATCCTTGTTGCTCCTTCGTGGTGTGGGTTTGCACGAGAAGTCATCCCCGATTTGCCGCCATCCATCTTGCACTTTCCCCCCCTCCTGCTTCTTGTTATACCCACTCAACCGCATGAGTACAGGAGCCAGCGTTGCATGCCTACTTTTTTGCCTCCTTCTGCGGTTATTCATCTGGCTTCCACGGCCTGATCCACCCCTACTGCGGGGACACGTGTAACCTTGCGGGAATCCTTCAGCTGCAGAGAACCCTGTTATCACTTTCAACACTGTTAACACTGTTATGCCACCCCCTCCTTGAAGGGCTCGGTTCGATGAGCCTTCACTTGGGGTTGGGGACCGTAGTGAGTCACGGATCCACTTGTCCAGCCTGGAGGCACTTATGACAGAACCACTCCATTGTATTTAGCACTGGGTGTCTACTGTGTTCACCATACTCCTAGTGTGTGATGCTACGGCAGTTGCCATAGCGACCGCTCTCCATCCACTGCTTTGGGTGGAGATCTTTGAAGCACTCTCCCCACAATGGTTTCTTTTCATGATTTGAGCATCCGCGATACATCCATCTCTCCAGATCTTCCCCGTCTGTGGGTGTATCTTGTTCTGCGCAACTGACATGCGCCACCTGTACACACTGCTCACACCACACCAGTTGAACTCCTTTCCGCTCTTCCCGACAGATTGCACATTGTTCTCTGTGCAGCGGGATCACACTTTGCGGCTGTTCCTTGCCTCCCTTGCACATCCAAAAAGCCTTCTTGTTCTTCAACAACCAATCACTGTAGCACATTCTCTTACATCAGTGACATGCAGCTAGAACCATTTTGACAATTTCCTTGTTGCAGTATGGGCAGATGACGCTGGTCCCGCAGAAGGGTCTCTCCGCTTGCTTGTACGCAAGGATATGGAAGCCTCGTTCAGTCACCTGGTCTCTGAGGCACTGAATGCAAATGTGCACATCTCGTGCTACTGTCATCGGGATCATGCAGAGGGTGTGACTCATCCTTCTGCATTTGGTGCATAGTTCTGCATTGTCGAGGAGCTCTTTAATACAGCTCGGGTACTTTTCCTCGAAGTGTGGTTCCGTACCTTGTGTGGTCCTTTCCAACCTTTCCATTCCTTCCTCCGTGCTAGTGCCGCAGGGCTTGCCTTGGGCTCCCCTTCCTCCTCTTCTTCTTCCTCTTCCTCCTCACTTTCTCCGGTGGTAGCAGGTCCGGCACTCTCGTTTCCCGGTGAGCAGTTTCCTGCCGCAAGTGAAGACTTCCCTTCCCTGTGCCGCGTTTTTCAGCACATCAGTGTGCATACAGAGGTCCATGTTGCACCTTGGACATCACCACTGTACTCGTACAATGTGCCCCTCTGCTCCACCTTCCAACTGCCCTGTCACTGTTCCGCAGTCCCGGCACAGCCGCTTGTCTGCTTCCCTCTTTGCCCCTTCTTGCTTCCATTCCGCGTGCCTTGGATGTTCAAGGTGCCACGCACCTGCCCAGTCGGCCAGCCTTGGTCCTTGGCAGAAATTCTCTTCTTCTTCCTCTTCCTCTTCCTTGTCTTCCTCCTCTTCTTCTTCCGTGGGGACATCATGGGGACCCTGCCCTTCTGGACCGTGCCCTTCCTCTCCCCCATCTGGTGGTGTCAGACGAAGGTCCGACATGTGCCCACCTTCGCTCCCATCTTCTCCTTCCTGTTCCTCTCCTTCCGCAGCGTCACTTCCCTTGCCCCCCTCACCACCATCTTCCTCCTCATCTTCATCCTCCTCTTCTTTTGTTGTCTTCCGCTCTTCCTCCTGCTCCTTTTTGCACTTAAGGCACTCCCGTTGAGATCGGTAAGGGGATAGTTTGGAGAGACAGTGCGGCGTGCCTTGGTGGACTACATTGCCGCAGCGGCTGCAGATCACATTCTTTGTGCCCCCTTGCAGGTTCTTGCCACACACATGTCAGGGGCCAATGTTGTTGCGTGCCTCCCTCAGGGATGTGGCTCTCCGACCATGCTCCTGTCCTGCTCCAGCCCCCTCCATGAAGCACTCCATGTGTTGCCCCTGTCCTCCTGACGGCTGCTGTCCTTTGATTTCTCTCTTCTCTGTGGCATCTCTGCCCCTCCTGTGCAGCTATCCGCCACACTAGCTTTGGTGCATCTGCCATGAGCCTCTTGTCCGTGAGGATCTCCGCTGTTCGGAGCTCAAAGATTTTCATGGCGCTCGATCCTTGTGGGCCATTCCCGGGCGGTAGGTTGTTACCGACCATGCGGATGTGTGCCCGCAAGGACTCAGGCAGCAGGCAAAAGTCTGTGCAGGGGTATGAGTGAACTCCCCAAATGTTATTCCCTTTCAGCCACAGCTGACCATGATCCTCCCTGTAGACAAACAGTACGTTCATAGGGAGGCTCCTATCCCTTTCGCCCCAAGGGAAGTTGCGGCGCATCACATAATCTTTTACCTGGATGCACTTCCTCAACAATCCCTCATTCTTCATGTTACAGGCGCGATGGGTCATGACCGAGGCTCGCAGGTGTACCTCTGGCTCAATGGCTGCCATCTACCGCTCCTGCTCCGTCAGCCAAGCCTGTATTGCCGTGTCCCTCCTTTCATTCCTCCACCGGTCTTTCTTCTCCTCCATCATCTTTCCTGCTGCAATGCCCTCCTCATCTGCCTTTTCCGCAGGCAAATCCCACTCAGGTAGGGTGAGCAGTTGTTGGGGTAGTTGCAAGGCACTCCGCAAAGACTGCCCAAACATGAGCATGTGGGGTGAAAACACAGTGGCCACGACAAGGGTGGTATTGAGGTAGTACGTGTTCTGCTTTAGCACTTCCACCTAGTTGTTCTCTTCCACAGCTTCCATTGCCGGCTCCAAGATTTTGTGCATCTGCTCTACCATCCCCTACGACTCTGGCTGACACCTGGTGGAGTGCACATGTCCCGAACCCCAGCGTGGAAACTCCGTGCGGGAGGAACCCTGAAATTCCGTGCCGTTGTTGTTGTGGATCATGTTACAGCCACCAAACTTATAGAAGATTTTCTCCTTGATAAACTGAGCAGAGGCTGCCGCCGTCCTGTCAGGTAGGGCGTGGACAAAGAAATACTTTGTGAAGTGATCCACTGCCGCCAATGAGTACCTATTTTTATTCCGCAGTTTCCGCGGCCCGTGGTAAAGAATGGAAATTCTCTCCATAGGGTCCCCATAATTCACCGGGATGTAAGGGTGGTGGTCCCTTGGTCCTGGTTTCTTCAAGGCGGAACAGGTGAAGCACTCCTGATTCACCTGCTCAACCATACCCATCATGTCATAGATATGTACCTGCGTGCGGAGCCGGCGGGTCAGTTTTCCCGCCCCCATGTACTTGTGGTTATGGCAGGTTGATACCCCCAACTTTGCCGCGTCACGTGGTTTCTCCGCTCTTGTCCTGCTCCGCGCTGGCTCTGCTCCGCGCTGGTCCTGCTCCATGCTGGTCCTGCTCCTCACTGGTCCTGCTCCGCACTGGTCCCTTGCCGTGCTGGTCCTGCTCCGCGCTGGTCCTGCTCCGCGCTGGTCCTGCTCCGCGCTGTTCCTCCTCCGCGCTGGTCCTGCTCCGCGCTGGTCCCTTTCCGCGCTCTCTCCTACTCCTTTTCTCTGCGCTATCCGCGGACTCCGAACCTCCAATGCAGATGGCCCCACACCAAGATTCACACATAATTGTTTCCTTGAGACACTTTTCCTGTTCAAGCAAAAATCTATGCGACTAACCTATATGTGAGATCCTCACCGGTGAGAGACACTCCGCGGTCCACTTCTTGCCTCACGTGAGCCCGCCACCTCGTGGCCTCCAGTTCCTCTCCGCGGAACCCCGTTCCGTGGCC